>JAJJMA010005460.1:0-23468 GCA_023529015.1 Papaver nudicaule
TCTGCCCAGAAATTAGTCTTTATACCCAGGCCAACCATCAAAGCACCTCAAAAACAATTCTGTTTCTATGCTTCCACAGTTCTGAGCGTACAATCATAATAGCTAATAACCATAAGTCCTTCACCATCTTGCTGCGTCCAACAGCTTGCGCATAGCATATAGCCAAACCGTTGACAGGATGAATACCAAAAATTTGATGGATCCAAGACCATATTTCAGCCGCAAACTCGCAATTCCATAACAGGTGCGCCAGGTTTTCTTCTGCCTTCTTACAGACGCTGCATCTACTAACCATTGGAATCCTAAAACGCTGGCTGATGACGTCTGCTGTTGCACAAATACCACGTTCAATCTTCCAATTCTGAGCTGACACCGTAGGGTGAATTTCCTTCCTCCAAATAAGCCTAGCACTTTCCATTGTCGCATGTTGTTTACGAATCAGATTCCTGGCAGACTTAACCGAGAAAACACCTTTCTCATAAGGCTTTCACACTAGCTTGTCATCACCTCCAGTAGGGGTTGGTAATTGATCCAAGTGAAAACCTGCATTGATCAAAATGTTAGCAATATTGTTTGGGATGACCCATAGGCCATCAACAATCAGGTCACCTACCCTTGCCACAAAACTGGACTGTTCAGAGTCAGGGGTGTCTCTAGAGAAACAAGGGTGTATGAGTGTGAGGTATTATTCTCTTCAAGGTGTAAAGAAGCTAGTTGAGTCGAACTCACAATGGATGCTCTTGAACTCGTTTTAAGAGGTTTGCAATTGTTTTAAGAGGTTTGTGTATTACTTGTTGTGTGCTTATATTAATGACTTATATATACCATTGGTGCATGGAGGATGAAAATGCAAGGGCGGATGAAGGTTCTATGGCAGAAGTACTTGATACTTTTGAGTTAGATTGTTGGGCACTTATTTGTTGCTTTTTGACAATCTCATACATCTATTTGCATCAGCTGAAGAATGCTAAAATTCTTCATTTTCAGAAAATCTATAATGAGACAAAACTGAAGTCTAATATATTGATAAATAATTTTAGGAAAACCAGGTGTCAGGCGTGGAATCGGTTACTCCAAACTTGGAAATCCTAGGAACAATACATAAGCGAGAAATTGTGAAAACCAGGAAAATGCCTTCTGTCTTTTCCGTAATCTCCAAGGACACTTTCAACAATCATGCAATCTCTATCATCAGAAATCACTTGAAGCAAAATCTCTTTTTGAGAAGGCTCAAAGTATTTATAAAACTCTGAAAGATTTAATGAGAAATACTGCTAATTCTTCTAGCATTGTGCAAGATATTAATGATGATAAATGTTTGTTGCCATCTAACAAACTTGATGAAAGTTGGCTGGGTGCATTTGCACTAAAATCTACCTCGCGTCTCCAGTGGTTTCTTGACAGTGGGTGTAGTCGTCATATGACGGGAGATTTGTCTTGGTTTTCCAAGATTGAGGAATACAAATGTGGTGTTGTAACCTTTGGTGATGGAAGCAACTGTCCCATAAGCAAAAAGGGGACAATTGAACTACCTGGAATACCTGAAATTCATGATGTCGTATATTTTTAGTGGATGAAAGCCAATCTTCTTTCAATAATCCAGATTTGTGATAAAGGTCATAAAGTCGTGTTCAATGCTTTCGGTTGCAATATTTTGGACCGTACTGGCAGAGTGATTTTTCGCGGATTGAGAAGTGCTGTAACAACTATTATCTCTTAGATGTTCAATCCAACTCTTGTTGTAACATGACTATTGTTGCATCCACTCACCTTTAGCACGAATGTTTTGGTCATATTAATTACAGGATGCTTGGTAAGCTAATTAACAAAGAGCTTGTCAGAGGTATCCCTAAGATCAGTGCCAAGGTAGAAGGTGTATGTGGTGCTTGCCAAAAGCGTAAAAAGCCAAAGTACAACATAAACCATCAAACCATATTACCACAAAAGCTCCAATAGATCTATTTCACATGGATCTCTTTGGACCAATCCAACAATCAACTGTTGGAGGCTGCAAATATGCTTTGGTAATGGTGGATGATTACACCAGATTCATATGGGTAGCATTCTTAAAACTCAAGAATGATACACTTGAAGAGTTTAAAATTATTGTGGATTCAAAATGAACAAGGGAGAAAACTCAAAGCTGTCAGAAGCGATAGAGGAACAGAATAAAGAATCAAATGTTTTTAAATACTGTGATGACCTTTGAATCTCACAACAATACTCTGCACCAATCACACCTCAATCTAGTATCAAAGTACTTCTTCCAAAGTTAACATGATGACAACATAAGATTTGAATGTTTTCGTTAACTTGATCCTAGACTCCCAAAGAAAGGAACGAAATTTAAGCTAAGCAATATAACATTGCCGCAATTCGAATGTATGCCTTATTGTGTCATGTAATGTACTCTTGCATGAATGCACAAGTTCATGTCCATATTGAACCAAATCATACTTTCAAGAATAGATCATTGAAGCACATAGTATGATTGATGAATAGTCTTCACATTCCATTTGCAAGTGGTGAAATGAAATGTGGACAAGAAGATCGATTTCAATATAGAGGGATTGATTCCTTGTGTAAAGTAGATTGATTCCTAGTTAGGGAAATCAATATACTTCTTATAGGAGATTGATTACACATTAGTGAAATCGATACTCAATCTCAAAGTGGATTGATTACAAACTAGTGCAATGCATACCACATGCGAGTAAATAAATTTCTTGCATTGGTGTTCGATCTACTACCATTAGGAGATCGATTTCTATAAGCAGAAATACATTTCTAACTTAAGGGAGATTGAATCCACCATGTGGTAGCAGATTGATTACCAATTAAGGGGATCGAATCCTAGCTCTGGAAATATATACCTAGCCATTGGTAATCGATCCAAGCTATAATGGATTGATTTCTAATAAAAGAAATCGAATCCTAGCATTGGAATTCGATACATAGAAATGGCAATCAATTCCTTTGCATGGTTATTGATTTCTAGTCCATACAAAACTAGAAACTGTCTTTGTTGCATTGTGAAAAATCACTAGCACTCTGAATGCACAATATAGTTGGATTAGAAAACCCTTATCGATTTTAGTGCAGGTATTCAGGAAATGAAGATGAACTTCATAAAGCCATTCACCATGAAATACTATCCATAGTAGGAAGTTCCTAAAAACTTGTATTGAATTGGTCCGAGGAAAGCAGTAATGGAGTATAAGAAGAAGACTCCATTTAAGGAATGCTTTCAGGTCATGGAACTCAAGATAAGAGAGTTCATAGACATTGTCGAATGTACTAACAGTCACAAGCTTCGATTAGAGTAATCGTTCTGCTCAGAGTAGAGGACCACTGGAATCATAGTGTCTAGAAGGACTAACCTTTTTGATGAAGGAGGATATTATCATTTGTTCTTCATTTGTCTTCATTTCTTGATCAGTCTTCCAGATATACCAGCCATCGTCTACCTAACGGTGTAACCTAGTAAAGTCTGACTATTAGTAGACATGTTCAAGTGTACGAGTTTTGAACACTAAATTATGACAACCAAGATTGACATACCAACGCCTTGTGGGGTTGACCGAGCATGCTCTAACAAGTCGTTCTTTCAGGGTATATTATCTACGCACAAAATTTAATATTATTATAGATGACATAAGCGATTTTCGAAAAACCAATGAGGTTCCCACAGAGCTACCACCATCCAAATCTGTGAAAAAGGAAAATGTTATAGTACAACCAAGAAAAGGAAGTTGTTACTATAGAAAAGGAACCAGATGACAGTGAACTAGAGTTTGAAAAGGCAATGTTTATGTTGGTTCCAAAACACCCTTGTAGGTTAACCCAACGACATCCGCGAGATCACATTATTGGTGAACCCTCTGCAAGAGTCATGACTCGTAGTCAACTTCAGAATGTCTTTCATTATGCGTGTTTCCTGTCAACTATCAAACCTCGAAATATTGATGAAGCACTTAGTGATCCTGCATGGGTGGATGCAATGCATGAGGAACTAAATCAGTTCAAACGACAAGATGTGTAGGAACTAGTTCCGAAACCCAAAGGTATCAATATTGTTGGTACTAAATGGATATTCAAAAACAAGTCTGATGAATACGGTACTGTTGTCCGTAATAAGGAAAGACTTGTTGCACAAGGATACTCTTAGATCGAAGGAATTGACTTTGATGAAACCTTCGATCATGTCGCCCGACTTGAATCCATAAGACTTCTTCTAGCCTATGCTTGTCATTAAAGATTAAACTCTTTCAAATGGACATTAAATCTGCATTTCTTAATGGAGATTTATAAGAAGAAGTATATGTTGCTCAACCAAAGGGCTTTGAAGATCACGAATTTCATAATCATGTTCTCAAACTAAACAAAGCCCTTTACGAAAATTATCGAATAACTGTTATCCGACAATAATAAGCGGTAACGGCAACAGCACAACCACTATCCGTTTCGACAAGTGTCGTTCACTGCCCTACTTACTAACCTTTTTGTCGATGAAGATGTAAAGACGTCCTCATGGTTAAGATCCAATCTTCGTCTTAAAGGTCTCATCTACCTAATCCAATTCCCGTATCCAAAATCTGACTTTATAGGTAAATTGACATGCCAACGTTGGTAGGTTTGAATGAGCAATGCTCTAACAAAGGCAAACCAAAATTAAATTTAATTCTAGTTGTTTCGAGACCTAAGAACATCCTCCAAAACAATGCAACGACGGGTTATAATATCAGGGAGGTTTTGTATCGTACTGCCGAAAGGTGATTCAAAGAAACAAACCAATCTAGAAAGATCATCATATTTTGCTATAAGAGAAGTAACATAAGTATTTAAAAGTGTATTGCAAGGAGATTCTAAGAAAAGAGTTGTTTTTACTCGTTTGTTTGTCAAACCCTTAAACCTATGTATTTACCACTCACTGTCTCTATTGAATTTTGTTATTAGTAGTATTGATTTTGTGCGTTTTTTTTTTTTTTTTTTTTTTTTTTTTTTTTTTTTTTTTTTTTTTTGTTAAATTTGGAGTAGAAAATTTGAATTATGTGTGAAAAAAATTTGTGGCTAGGAATGAAATTTCTGAAATTTGATGACTTTATGTGTCATTATTTTTACAATCTTGTAATGAATCCAAATGTAGCTGAACTTGATTGTAGTTGGTGGATTAGGGGGGTTATTGAATCCTTGATAGTTGAGTTTACTATATTTCTTGTTTTTCTTGTATAATAATAACAGGTGTTCTAAAATAAGTGATTGATGGTGTTAATTTGTTAAATGGTGAATAGGAGGTAGTTGCTTTCAGATGGTTTTCGTATTTTTTTCCAATTATGTAGTTGTACTTGTCGCTATTTGTGGCTATAACTACGTAAATCTTGGATATTCATGGTTATATGATGAAAAGACTAGGGTACCGAGTACACCACCAAATCTTTTCGTCTGACAACCTATATGGAACTTGCGGATTTAAAGGTTGATTTATCAAAGTCTCTTTTTGTACTGATTAATTCACACAGGTGGAAATTAATAAAATATTACAAAAAGGTTGTTTGTTAACACACACAATGATTTACTTTAATATAAATGTAAAGACAATTATATTGCGTAAAAACTAAATTACACACACAATATTTTGTTAACGTGGAAACTACAATCCTATAAAAAATACCGGGACCTTCCCATACCAAATGAATACTCTTAAGAACATACATGCCTACTATTAGACTTCGGTCACGATGGCTAAGACACTATGATCAAACAACGACAATCAAAATATGCTTCCCCTTAGTATTCCCGCGTCTCCAATCACGTAGTGATCCCATACTTGTAATCCCTTAGATCACCAAATCTAAGAGTTGCTCTACAATCCTTCGTAAAGACTATCGTTACCCGACCTCTAATCGGACGACTATATTTCCTTCTGAGACACCAAATCAATACGACAAGGAACAAATCCGTAGATCCCAATAATGATATTCAACCAAATAACAAAGTTACTCAAAATGGTTCTTTTACCAAATCAAGACTCTTCCGTTTATATTAATAAACTCCTCGATTATATAAAAAAGATTTTTACGTTTATGATATTAATCAATAAACTCTATGTTTTGTTCCAGATCCAGATCAAGTCTTGTGGATACAAATGTGTTCTTGGGGAGAATCGAGAAACTAGGCAAAACTATCAAATCTAAATAACCAACTCGATTGCACTAGATACAATCTATCGGTTTGGCACATGAAACAAGGTTCGCTTACAAATCCAAGTCGATAGAGTTCTAGTCCATATTCTTGCATCACAACCTTGAGTGGTTATTATATGATAAGTGAAGGACCCTTGAATAAACAAGGTTGATCTATGTAGATCTGGAATGGTCAGAGTTTTATCAATCAAAAAGCCTAGTAGTTATCACAAACCATGTTGATTGATTCCACATCAATTTCTAGTCCAGAATACTCGAAACTAGAAGTGGCTTTCTATGCTTCGTAACAAAATTCACAAGCATCTTTGAATGCACAATAAGTCGGATTGAAAATCCTTATCACTATAAAGCGCATGCATTCAGGAAAATGAAGATAAACTTCATAAGCCATTCACCATGAGTGAATAAGTCATTATATACGATTATATAAACAGAGTTCACCTTTATCAACTATCCATGAATACAAAGTTCCTAAGAACTTGTATATGGTTCATAGAAACACAATGAAATATAGAGTGAGTTCATAGAAACTGTCGATATTACTAATAATAAAACAAACATATAGATTAGTTAATTTTTCAGCACATAGCATAAGATCAATTGGAATCGTGTTGTCTAGAGGACTAACCTTTTTTCTGAAGGATGATGTGAGCGTTTGTTCTTCATTCGTCTTCAGTTCTTTAGTTAATCTTCTAGATTAACCAGTCATCTTCTAACTTAAAGTCCAACCTAATGAAGTTTGACTACTAGTAAGCATGTTCAAGTGAACGAGTTTTGAACACTCAATTATGACAACCAAGCTTGACATACCAACGCTTGGTGGGGTTGACCGAGCGTGCTCTAACATACGATGATATCTTTGTTTGTTGTAGAGGCAAGAAGAATTTATG
Organism: Papaver nudicaule; assembly: GCA_023529015.1. NCBI lineage: Eukaryota > Viridiplantae > Streptophyta > Magnoliopsida > Ranunculales > Papaveraceae > Papaver > Papaver nudicaule. The sequence continues at coordinate 7,094 of JAJJMA010005460.1, forward strand.
TACATTATTGCACACGCTATTCTTTTGCCAAGTTTGTTTTTCTTTTTACACTTTTTTCAAATGAGAGTTAGACCTTCATGTCTTAGTTTGATTTTGCACCAGTTAATTTTTCATTTTTACGGAAATATGCTCTACAATCAGCTTTGGCTAAGCTTTGTGTGAAGAAAAAAGTGAAATGCATATTGGTCCTCAATAATCCAAATCCTAGTCCATCTTCATATTGCATTCTTGATATCATGTTGGATCATCTCTCTTGTAGACTTGCATCATGCTCGGGCTTTAGAGTTATTAGAGTTGGAATATGTTTTGATACCACCAAGGTTGTTAAATTGTGAATCGCAACACGAATCGTTTTCCAATTTTTAGAATCGAATAGTATATTGAATCGTGAATCGAAGATTCATAGTAAATTTTATTACAGATAAACTTTTGAAATTTTTACATCACCCACAAACATTTGATAAAGATAAATTAGTTATTAATATTTTTATGTTGGGTAACAAGAATGTTTTTATCACAACTTGCTTCAGGAGTCAACTCAGAATAGTCAACTCAGAGAGGCGATTGGTCAAGGGTTTTGGAACCCTCGACTGCATTAATTTTTTTTCAATAATCTTCATCGTTTCTTGAGTTTTCAGGTTTAATCTGCATTTCTAAACAATACAAATGATTGGGGTTAGTTTTCCAATGATGATTTGGGCTTAATATGTCGGAAAATCAATTTTCATCGGCGGGGAAAAGTTCACAAATGGAAAGTCAACAAAACTCAGATCTGGATTCAGGGAGGAAATCAAGTCCTCGTAAAGGTGCTCTAAAGGTTCGGATTGATGATGATTTACTTGATGAGAGTAGAGATGAATGGAAGTTTAGTTTGATTGGGAGATTGGATTTTGTGAAATTGAAGATTGAAACTGCTGGAGAAATTTTGAAAAGTCAATGGAAGCTTCAAGATAAGGTTTCGTTCATCCCATTAGGGAAATGATTTTTTATAATTCGTTTGGATAATGAGATTGGTTATAAGCATGTTTGAGAAGGTTATTGGACTGTAGAATCTCAAATTCTAAGCCTAAGAAGTTCAGAAGCAAAATTTCAACCTGAAAAACAAAAGAGTACCACAGCTTTTGTTTGGGTTCACTTTTTAGGATTACCAATTGAATACTGGAAGGAAAAAATATTGATGAATATATCTAGATCAATTGGAAGGCCAATTAAAATGGATGACACTATCATGAAGATGATGTCTGGATATTATGCAAGTGTGTTTGTAGAAATTGATCTGTCAAAGGAATTTGATTATGAAATTTGGGTTGAAGATAAATATGGAGGCTTCAACCAGAAAGTTTTCATCCCAAAAATGCCAGGATTTTGTGATTACTGCAAAACAGTTGGACATATTGAGCATGATTGTGGAATAAGGAAGAAAGACTTAAACAAAATGAGGAATAACCAAAAACTAAATGGATTTATAGGCCAAGGAAGGGCAATGCTGGCAAAGAGGTTAAACCAGGTTCTACTGAAGAAGCAACATTTTATTTATGGGTGGAGACAAATAATGGCTTAATGGTTCATGAAATGGTTGAAGAGGTTTTACATGAAGAGGATGATGTTAGAGCATTGCTCGGTTGAACCCACTGTTGTTGCTATCTCAAGTCAGTTGTCAAGTTTATGAGACAAAAACACAATCCTTGATAAGTCTACTCTACAACTCGGACTAGGATAGTTCTAGGTAATCGAGACGAAGACTGATGAAGACGAAGACCGAAGCTTACTACTTGATAAATCATAACGTCCTCGCTGAAGGTTAGAAAGGTATTCCCTTTCTGTATCGTTTTTACCATTTATATCATACCAATAGTCTATGATGTTGTTTATATGATCCGAAGGTATTCTAGGATTTTCGCCTTTGCATTTGTCACACTTGTGATAATTTGTATAGGTAGAGTATGTTGAGTTGTCTCTTGAAACAACCCCAACGGTGAACGCGTACATATGCTACCTTTGGGATTTCAGAGAACGAGCTAAGTCTGTATGAACGCGTACATACAAGTTCAAGAATTCTCCTGAACTCTATGGACTGCTATGTGAACGCGTTCACATAAGCCATGCGAAAACTTCCAACTTCCATATCTTGAAGTTTTCGGTCTAGACATGATTGGTTCTCGGACTTGTCGTGACTTGGCCCATGGAATTCAACAACTTAATCCAAGCGATGTTCAAACTAAGTATTTGGACCAGAAGTCGCAAAGCGATGTCCAAACAAGCATTGGACCAGAAGTCGCGAACCTTCGAACAAGGTTGAGTCTTCTTTAACTTTTGGCTTAGTCCAAAGTTCTTAGAAGATTGAGAATGGGTATTCAAGCTATGGACTTTCCTAGTTCCGGAACTTGCTTGAGCCCTACTCAAGGTTGCTTAAACTTTAAGCAAAGCCTCCCTTGGTGATCACTATAAATAGACGACCTTCTGCAAGATACAATCTCAATCCTCTACACATCTGTGTATCCTTGCATAAAGGTTGGTTGTCATCTCGAAGTCCTTTTAGGACTACGACTATTGAAAAGACTTCACTTGAGGATCGTGAAGCACAGGTCGGAAGTAAAATTCCTGATCTTGTATCTTGGGTCGATTGAATATTTTCAATCTTATCACGACCAAGATTTGATAGAAACTTCGTAAGGTAGATCTTGTATCGTAAACCCTAGAAGTTCCCAAACGCAAATCACGAACTAGGTTTCATACTAAGTTCGTCTCGCGTTCGGAGGTAAAGTTGTTTAGGCTAGATCAATAAGCCCTATTCAACATATCGATTTCCATTAACCTTGACTTTAAGTCTAAAGGAAATCACAATCGTATTCTCGTTTAATTACTTAGATACTTTTAGGTGTCCTGTTAGAGGCAGGGTAGCGCTAGTCTTCACGAAGGGAAGTGGAGCAACTCATAGGCCTGTAAAGGACGTCAGCTAGGGGAATCAAGTACGTAGGCTACTGCGGGAGCCAAGAGACGTAGGAGCACAATGGTAGCTGAATTGATTGTGGGGTGAATTCAGTCTCGATACAGTCAAGTCCGAAGTCTGAGAGTAGGCTAGCGTCTGTATACCGTTCATACTAAGGGTGTTCACATCTGGACGAGGTCCCGGGGTTTTTCTGCTAGTTGCAGTTTCCTCGTTAACAAAACTTCTGGTGTCTTGCATTACTTTACCTTCCGCATTATATTATCTCTGATCAATATATTTAAAGTATTGCAATTGTTATACATTGATTGAACCTTTCGGTGAATCAATCTCTTTGAGATTAACAAGAACTATTTCTTGTTTAGATTCGGTTCTTGAATAAAGAACTCACCTCAGGTTTCTTGAATATTGATTTGTGAGATCGTTCGAGTAAAACAATCACATACGTTCACGAAACTAAAAATTGGTGGTATATCTCGGTATCCCCTCTTTTTCAGATGAAGATCAAGAAATGACAACTCCAGATTCAAATTTAGTTTCCTCTGGGCAATTCCAAGTTTTACAAAATACAGAGGAGGAAATGAATGAAGATAAATTGAAGTCAACATCATAATTTCCAGCCTTTTCTATTCCAAAAGTTTTGAAGGAAGTGGCAGGCTCTCCATCAATTCAGAATACAGTTTATATTACTCCACATTGTGATCAACAACCAAGAATTCAAGAAGCTTCAACTAGTTCTTTACAGCTAACTGGTAAAAGATTTCATCCAGTTTTGAGTATTATTGAAACAAGAAGACAAAAATTTGCAGCTATGTTAAGAAATAAGGGACCAATGAGAGGGAGTCCTAATCTCTCTCAAAAAGTTTTTAAATGAGAGTTTTATATTGGAATGTCAGAGGCTTGAGGAGACTCAAAGCCAAAGACAAACTTAGCAAGATAGTTAGATTATTTAGTCCTTCTTTAGTTATAATTGTTGAACCTAAAGTTATAGCAAATGAAGAGTTTAGCAAAAAGCTAGATTTGCAAGGTATGCACTGTAGTGTTATTCATTATTCAAGTGATGTACGTAAAGGTAATATCTTGATATTTTGGAATTCTTCAGTTGGTAATCCTACTTTGATTGCTAATACTAATCAAGCTATTACATTGGAGTTTGGTGGTGTGTTAATAACTGGAGTTCATGCAGCATGTAAAACAATTGATAGAAGAGAATTATGGGAAGATTCGATTGAAATAAGCATACTGGATAAACCTTGGTTGGTTATAGGGGATTTTAACACAGTGTTAAGACTAGAGGAAAAGAAGGGTGGTCTTAAACCTTTAACCATCTCAATGGGTGAGTTTAGTGATTGCTTAAACCACTGTAGTCTTATTGAAGCTCCAAAAACTGGTTTGTAATTTTCCTGGTGCAATAATAGATCTGGTGCAAAAAGGATAGTCAGTAATTTGGATAGAGCAGTTTACAATAATTGGCTGAACTTATTTCCTCACCGGGGTTATAAATAGGAGTGAGAGGTGTATCTAATCATGGTGCTTTATATGGTTCTAATGTAGACATTCCTAAGCCTCATAATGTTCATTTCAGAGCATTAAATGTCTGGATGACTCATGAGGGCTTTCAAGAAATGATAGTTAAGGCTTGGGATAAAGAATTTAGAGGAAATCCTATTTTCTTGTATATTTGGTGATGTCAGAGTTAAAATTCAAGAATTAGAAGAGGAAATTTATCAAGCTACTCTTGACTCACATAGAGATCCTAGTAACAAACAACTGCTTGATAAGATTGAAACTGCAAGGAGAAAACAAGATCTTTTGGAGAACCAGAATAGAGAGATACAACAGCAGAAAGCTAGAATTAAATGGTTAAAATAAGGAGCAGCTAATACAACATTTTTTCATACTTCTATCAAGATCAGACAAACACAGTCAACTATTATGGAACTGGTAAATGATGATGGAGTTCTTGTCTCAGATCAAAAAGAAATTGTAAAAATTCTTGTTGATCATTTTGAAAACAAATTTAAAGAAAATGAGGTGGAATTTTCATATGATATCTTTATACACTACGCCACAGGGCCAGATTCCCAACGTTTTTTTTTTTTTGCATCTGCAACGTTAATTGCCGTTGCCCACGTGGCAACGTCAAAAAACGTTGCGCAATTTTATTTTAACGTTGCTCCAATTAGGATTTATTAAAATTAATTAAGCAACGTTATTAACGTTGCCAATACCGTTGCGCCTTCAAGGGCTAATACGTCTTTTTACCGGAAAATAGATTTTCCGGATATTTATTTCGTTTTATCCCTTTATCTTCTTTCGCATCTGCCTCTTCTCTGCCTCTCATCTTCTTTCTCTTTTTTTTTCTTTCTTTCTGCAGAAACCAGAGAAAGGAATTGGCTTATGTTGGCTTGGGGTTTCGAAAATGGGTTTCGATTGGCTTTCTTTAGTTGTATTGATTTCTTAGGTTTCGAAAATGGGTCGATTGGCTTTCTGCAGAAACCCCTACTGTTCTTCATCTCATCTTCTTCAACCCTGAATCCACAAATCCAACACCTCTTATGAATCAAAAACTAAACCCAACCCACTTCTCAAAATCGAAATCATATCCAAAAGAGAAACCCCTCTTTAATTTCTAACCTAGATCTAGTGGATTGGCTTCTGAAATCAAAAGATTTCGTCTTTTAGGTTGATTTTGTTGAAATTTGGTTCGGATTCAATCTTGTTTGGTATGTTGTAGGGTTAATTGCAGCAAAGTTTGCTTTGGTTGGCTTATTTATATGTTGATTTTGTTGTTGGAATTTTAATTTTAGGGTTTTGGTCAGGGTTTAATTTTAATTTTGTTGTTGTTGTTAATGTTGCTTGTTTCTGTTTCTATTGAGTAGTCAATGAAGCTAATTTCCGCTGCCCTGATGAGCTTGGATGGAAACCTCAGGTAAGTTATGAGGATTTCCAAATGAATGTATTTTCGAATTAAACTTGCATAATATTTTGTGATTTGATTGAGTTCTCTATCTCCCATTAGACTGGTAATTTGTTCATGTACTTGACACAACAGTGGGATTTGATTTTGGTGGTAATAGGTATGTGGAAATTAGGGAGGGGGTATCCATACTTGGCAAAAACTACATCCTGCAAATGTCTCAGCAGCTTTGATTGAAAATGGCCAAAAGCGTGTAATTGATGCTTCCTTAACTGTCATTCGTGAGAGAGCTAAGCTCAAGTACATGAACTATTTTCTGTGTGTCAATGCAGCGACTGCAAATGCAAGAATACATGGGGAAGTTGCTTCTTTCATATTTGCGTTTTATCGGATTCATTCATTGCTTCTACTGATGTAAAGGTCCCTGGTGATGTTTCCTTCACTATGTTCCGTAAATCTGGCAGCTTGCCCGCTTCTAAGCTGTACAAGTTATGGAGGATAGAAGAGCTGCTGACATTGAACTTGATGTTAGAGATGGAGAAGGTGAGGAAGGCGAACAAGATGCGTTGACATCCATGTAATGCGTTTCTTTCCTTCTTATTTTTTCATTGTTTCCTTTCCATTTTCGTCTGTGTGTGATTACAGTATTATTATACCCATTGTATTAGGAATCAGGATTCTTGTGGTATCTTTTGAAGAAGTATCAGTTTTAGCAGCTCTGACCTTCTTATTATGTTGAGTGATATAGAGGGGTTATATGGTGACTGTCAGGTTGTGCCAAAGGAGAATCTGCATTTGGAGAATCCAGGGTGGGACAAGGCGAAGAGAGGAATGACAGCTAAAATAAAAGCTGCTGTGTGCAGAGCTGTTGCAGGCATGGTAAGCAATACTCATATCTCCATAAGACATGTTCTCTTTTGGGTGGAGTAACACAAATGTTCTCTTTATTTTGCCCTTCTCTTGTCAGATGTCTGCCATGTTTAGATTTTTCTGTGTTAGTTGCAATGTCTGGATTTGCCCTTCTTTTACTAAATTTATCACTACTCTAAGTTTTTCTGGAGTTGCAATGTCCCACAGGGTCGGCTAAGTTTTTCTTCTTACTCTAATGTATCACTACTCACAACTCATAGCTTGTTGTTCTTTTTCGATCTTTGGCAGGCATTTATACGATCTGTAGTAGCTAGAACAGAGGAGAAATATATGGCTGTAGTTGGACAGACTTTCACTTCATTAAGAAATTGAAATCACAAAGAAGCCATTAAGTTCTGGAGGGTTGATAAGTTTGACTTCCTGACATGTTTAGTTGCATTCTTTGGGGTTCTTCTCCTGTCTGTGCAAATGGGACTCGCACTTGCTGTAAGTTTCTCTTCCATTATGTTGTTTCTGCATATGTCAGGAAGGCTTGGTTAAAAGTATAGGTAGTTCTGATCATCTTAAGACCCTTAAACGATCGACTTAGCTAACTGTGTTCCAGTAGGATTTTAAGGAATAGCCGAACTGTTTTGCTTGTAAATCAAAATCTATCAGTTGGGTTATAGCCAATTTTGGATATGTCGTAATTGAGTATGTCAGGAAGATGAGGTTAAAATTTGGAAATATTCTGACCACTTTAAGACCCTGTAACGATCGATTGAACTAACTACGTTTCTGCAGGAATTTGACACCGAGTAGGGCTGTTTGAGCTCTCGTATAGAAAGATCTAACCGTTGGAATTTTGTGAAATTTTAACTGTATATTGTTCATGGTATATTTATTGTCCTGTGAAAATTTCAGAGTAATCGGACCACATTAGATACCCCAATTACTCTACAGAGTATGACTGTCTGTGCAGGAAAACATGTCAGAATTTGGAACGCGGAGTGCCTTGTACTTCCGTTTCTAATCGTTAGAGCCTAATGTCTAATGATCATAATTTAACATATTCACCTTGTGATGGTACAGTCTTCGTGTGAAGTTTCCAGGGACTTGTTTCGCTCCAGAAATGCAGGGGATGTCAGCAAAACCATTTCTGGTGGATGGATAAAGCGAATCGCTCTTGCTCTGCACTCTTTATAGAGGCTAATTTGTTACTTCTTGATGAGCGTAAGGTATGTGTTGTGTCCTGCATGTAAAGTGACCTGTCTCATTGCTTATCTCTTTCACCATCTATCAGAACCACGAAGATCCCTTTTTCAGTTCTTTTTTGCTTGTTGTCCTGCATGTTGGTTATGATTTCGAAGGAAGTGTTTCTTGTCATTTGTTTGTGTAACTTTTGGTATCACATCCATAAGATGTTGACTGTTATTTTGATTTGTGTATGTACTCCTAGTCCTGGTTCCTTATTTCTTCTTTTGACTTCATTTTTCAGATTATGTTCTGGAGGGAAGTACACCGTTTGCAGGTATGTTAGACGTTTTGTACTGTCTAATTAGAAGATACAAGTGTTATTCCAATAGGGGGATTCTACCATACGCCTACTCAAGGAACACTATCTCAACTCTTGTTGAGTTGTATGCAATTGCTTTATTCTTGGTTTTGCATGAAAATGGAAACTAATTGAATTGTATGCAATTGCTTTATTCTTGTAATTTGTATTTGTATTTGTATTTGTATAGATTTGTAATACATTTTTTTAATTTAAATACAGAATTTATTTTATTTTGTAATTTTTTTTTTAATTTTAATTAAAAAATCTGCAACGTTTATCAGCGTTGCTTCATTTATCTAAAACGTTGCTCTAAATAAAAGGGCAACGGAAGTGCTGACGTGTGGTGACGTCACTTACGTTGCTTCATTTATAAAAACGTTGCTTTAAATAAATTCTGCAACGTTACTAACGTTGCTTTAAATAAAAAGAGCAACGGAAGAAGCAACGTAACTTCCGTTGCTTTAAATAATTAAAGCAACGTTAATAGACGTTGCCAAAAATTTGTAACGCCGTTTTTGCAACGCTAATAGACGTTGCTTTAATTCGGCGCAACGTCTATATCCGTTACAAACAGGCCCCTGTGGCGTAGTGATAGTTATTCCTCAAGTCATAACAGAAGAAGATAATGCAAACATTGAAATAGTTCCTTCAGCTGAAGAAATCAAGAGAGCGGTGTTTGACATAGATCCTGACAGTGCCCCAGGACCAGATGGATATGCAGGTTGGTTTTACAGATATGCTTGGGATATTATAGGTACTGACTTCGTTAATGCAGTTCAGTTCTGCTGGAAGAATAATTTCATTCTTAAGGGTCTTAATGCCAACTTTTTGAAGTTGTTACCAAAGTCCAGGAATGCAAAGAAAGCTGTTCAGTATAGACCAATTGGTTTAATGAACTTTAGCTTTAAAGTTTTCACAAAGGTAATTACAACAAGATTGAGGAATATTTTTGATAGAGTAGTCTCTCCTCAACAAGGTGCTTTTATAAAGTGGAGAAATATCCAGCAACAGATTGTGCTTGCATCTGAGCTAATGAATGAACTAGATACAAAGAGGAGAGGAGGTAATATGGGCCTGAAAATTGATATCACACATGCTTATGATTCACTAAGCTGGAAGTTTCTTTTTAAGGTCATGGAGAAATTTGGATTTTCTGGAAAATTTGAAAATTGGATTCATGTACTTCTAAAATCTGCAAGAGTTTTTGTGCTAGTTAATGGGGGTCCTGAAGGATACTTTGAAGTGAGCAGAGGTTTAAGGCAGGGGGGTCCATTGTCTCCAATTTTGTTTGTGATTGCAGAAGACTGTTTGAGTAGGCTCTTGAGTCATATGGTTCAAACAAGAAAACTATTACCCATGGTTAACAGAAATGGTGTTCAGCTAACTCATTTTTTTTTTTTTCGCAGATGACATTTTTCTGTTTTGCAATGGTGATAAAAGAAATATTGCAAGATTAATGGAAGTGTTGGTGAAGTACCGGAAATCTTCAGGACAAATTGTGAGTATGGATAAGAGTAAGTGTTTTGTTGGAGGTACTAGTACTGCAACTAGAAAACAAAAAATTTCAGATCAATGCAATATGAACTTAGCCAATTTTCCCGATAAATACCTAGGGGTTATGCTTGTTAGGAAGCATAAGATCTCATCATGTATGGAACATAGTTGAGATGATGCAATCCAAGTTAGCTGGCTGGAAAGGGAAGATGTTATCATTTCATGAGAGATTAATGTTGGTGAAGCATGTACTGACTAGCATCCCAGTATACAATATGTCTGTTTATAAATGGCCTTCTAAGGTTCTTAAAGAAGGTGAGAGGATAATAAGGAACTTCATATGGTCAGGTGATCATACAGTGAGAAATGTGGTTACTCTTAAATGGGAATTGGTTTGTGCTCCAATTCAAGAAGGAGGTTTAGGCATAAGACAGCAGGAGGTGATAAATAAAGCTCTTCCTTTGAAGTTATTCTGGAAGATCCAGATTTATTCAGATGAATGGGCTCAGTTCTTTCAAGCAAAGTTTAAGGATAAGAAGGGAAACTGGATAACATACTATAAAAAATCCTCTATTTGGCATGTACTTAAATGGGTTCAGGAAGATGTACAGAATGGGAGAAGATGGCTGATTGGTGATGGAAAACAAGTGTCGGTGTGGGATGATATTTGGCTTCTTGATAGAGCTTTAAAGAACATATACCTTGACAACCAGTTTATTCTACAACATCAAGCAATGAAAGTGTCAGATTTACTGTTGGATGGTGAATGGGTAATACCAAGTGAGATGATGGAAATGATTGAGGTGGGAGATCTTCCTACTATTGATTACAAAGAAGATAGAAGAGTGTGGATGCCCAATGTTACAGGTAAATTTACTGTCTCAACTGCTGTGGATTTTATCAGAACAAAGAAATCTTTTCTTCAGTGGACAACTAAAGTGTGGCATTCTAGTGTACACCCTGGTATATCTAGTAATGTATGGAAGCTAGTTAGAAGAGTCTGTGCTATGATGCGTTGTCGAACCGCAACAAATATAATTCAGTTCTTAACCTTCACAATAAATAAAATAATATAGTGGCAAGAACAGATTCGTTCCACAGAGAGGGATAGGTTATCAGTTGTATTTGAAACCTTAAAAGTAACCAAGAGGGGGGATGTTTGTTGTTTTAAAACTAAAAGTAAAATAAAATAAAAGCAAGTAAATAAGACGCAAAGAATGATTGAAAGTAGTCAAGAGTGGAGAATATTGGTTAAGGGTTCATCTTAAATTGCTTAACATGCATATGAATAATATATGGAGTGTCGACTAATTCTATCATCATCAAAAGCCCTAGAATACATCATCGCGAAAATATTCCGAAATTTCCTAATGTCATCACACACCATAACGATGAATGTGTGAATACTACGTAGAGAATAACTCGACACCATGAGTAATCGAGTTCAACTCTCTAAGAGCACTAAGTTTTGTGAAATAGGCTAATCAATGCAATGAACCACCATGAATGGCTCATTCAACAAAGGTTATATCCTACATATGGCTCTCGAAGCTATCACCACCTCAATAATCATATTGTGCTACTTATGAATAGGTTCTTCAACTATTTCGTATCTCCAAACCTAGTTCTAGCAATAGATAATAACAAAATCTAACTCAATTGGCCACTTGAATCAAAAGATGTCTATCTTAGTGTAATACATCAATCATACACTCAAACACATAGTAGAATAGAATCGATGATGAATATGAATAAGTTTAACTCCATAATTAAGCAAATAACATGTCTTGCAATATAAAGACTACATCCTCAACCAATAAAAGAAATTTAGCTACTCATGTTGTTCTTGAAAGCAAAAGAAAACATAATTAAAGTGCTAGAAATCATAAAAACTCCCTTATGCAAAGCTCCAATCTTTCTCCCAAAGCTCCACCTCGAAATCTGTGCCCAAAACCTAGCTTTTCAGCGCCTCGGGAACCGTGCACAGGAGCCTCCGTCGCCTGAACCGTCTGCCCCCTCCTGGAGCTTTCTCCAAAAATCTCCGTCTGTGCGTTTTGCTTTTATACACACACGCATAACCTAGTTTAGGAAACCTGCAGCCCATTTCCAAAACTGATCCAACACTTCTACTGGGCTGAACTAGATCACGGCCTATAACGTTATTTGCCTGTCGGTTTTAGAAAGCTGACAGCCTCTTCATGTCTCATACGTGCGAAACCCATGCTGTCCATCTTCTTCCATCTTCCTCCTTCCGTCATCAGGAGAACCAGAGACCCAACGGAGCATCGACAGCAGAACCAACAAACCTTCTCAATCAAATTCCCGCAATACCCAGTCTCAAATCTCCATTCTCAATCCTATATCCCAAACAGAATGTCCCAAATCATCATTCTCAATCGTCGTCGGTGTTTGCAGCTTCTCCGGCGTTAATGGCAGAACTCCTTCTCGAACTGTTTTGATCTTCTTCTAAGTGTTGTTGGTGTGTAACAGCCCCTTACAGACATCCCCTGTCTCCATTGTAGCTTAACTCCACATCGAGTCTCTGATGGAGTTCCATTCCCAGCTTCCTGGTTTCCACGGTGATGAACTGAAACAGTTTTGGGACGAACTGAATTTGGCCCTGTTAACTAAATTGGGCCATACTTTGGGTGCCCCTTATCGTGTAGCACCGGTTGGGAATAACCGGGCTAGTGCTTAACAAAGAAGGGCTGCCCCCCCAGTAATTCTTCTTTCGCGACACTTTTGGACCTTGTATTCTTCTTGTACTCGAGACCATGAATTCCGAGAGTTGCCAAGTGATGAATTGAGTTGTAATTTGCTTCATTTTATTGAATATGATTTCAAAATACCTGCAAAATAGAAAATGATTAAAATAAACAATGTATGAGGCTTAAGTCGACTAAAGTGTATGATTTAGGTACTCTTGAATAGGTGTTTTGTGCACCTATCATGCTACTGATGAGAATTTGAAGAAAAGAAAATTCCAGCTAGCATCTAGATGCATTTTTTGCAAAAAAAAATAAAATAAAAAATCTTGATCATATTCTCTGGTATTGTGACTTTAGTGAAATAATATGGAAGTGGATGGGAGGCTTATTCTCTTTTGTTAATCTTTCAAGTTTTGAGGAAGCTATCCAATGATAGGAAGAGCCCTGCAGTCAAGGAGGTGTGGAGAGTGGCAGTTTTCATAACAATGAAAGAACTCTGGTTTGCAAGGAACAATATGATTTATGATTTTGTAAACTGCAATTTGGGAGAAATGAATTTTTTTTTTATCAAATTCATTGGTGAGCATGAAGTAAGAATGAAGAAAGAAATGTGGAACTCTGCTTATGACTTAGAACTTTTGGTATGAAGGTTAGAAAAGTTAAAAGTATGAGAATTCAGGAAATATTCTTCTTTTTACCCAGGGATGATCAGGTTTTGGTTTGCTGTGATGGAGCATCTAGGGGGAATCCTGGTGATGCTGGTTATGGATTTATTGGAAGAAATAGTAAATGAGAAGTTCTGATAGCAGTTGAAGGTGGTTTGGGTGTTGCAACTAACTACATTGCTGAAGTTATAGCTTTACTAAATGGTGGAGAGTGGGCTATTTAAGAAGGTTTTAGGAGTGTAGTGTTTAAAAGAGATTCAAAAGTTGTTATTTCAGCTTTTAGCTCAAACAAAATTCCTTGGTTTGCAATAACAAGGTGGAACATTATCAGTGAGCAGATACATCATTGGAGCTTTGTTCATAGTTACAGGGAAATAAATTTCTCTGCGGATACACTAGCCAAAAATGTTGTTTCTCTTCCAAGGGGAGTAGTGAATAGATATATCAATAAGCCTTCTTTTTTTACTAGTATAGAGATGCCTGATAAAGCTTACTACAGATTTAGATAGTTTTTCTTTCTGTCTTTTCTTTTAGTTCTCCTGTTGGAGTTTTTGTACTTGATCTTTGATTTTTTTGGAATCAATAAAGTTATTATTAAGCAAAAAAAAAAAAAAAAAAAAAAAAAACTAGACTAGATAACCGTGGTGGACCTGGTGGTGGCCAACACGAGTTTCTTTTAAGATAATTGTTTTTGATACCGATGTGTAGCATTGTAAGTTGTAGGTCTTCCACGTGCTCTAACTCGGACACGCGTGGGAATATTGGGAGGTATTTTCATCCTATAATCCCTAATTTTTTATGGAAAACCTAACTAAAGCATTGTAAACTCCATTTCTGCTCCCTTCGTCTTCTACTGCCTCCATCATTCACTGAGTATTTCCTTCATCTGTAAAGTTGACGATTTTGAGTTTAAAACAAGATTTAATGGAGGAGATGTAATTTCTGAGTCATACCCATTAAAGAAAATTCGAAGCCAAATATCGTGAACCAAACTCCAAGCTTGAGGTAAGTCACGGAGTCATTTAATGATATTTGATAAATGAAGGCTTAGAAGAAAATTTGGAGGTAAGTCAATCGATTAAGATAGGTTTAGAAAAATGGGTGTCTATCAATCCTTGTATGATGGAAGAACTTTGACAGAAGTTTGATGATAGATAAAAAAAATTTAAGAAGAAAGAAGAAACATTAGAAAAAATTATGGAGTCATCAGTAGTAGCAGCATACGGTCAATCACATCAGCATCATCTCTGGTTACAATTGTTATCTCTGGTTCTAAGTGTATGCAACTTTTCTTGTTTTGTTATGATTAGATCAGCATTTACTATGAAGATTTTAATGAAATTTGTTTGAAGTTTTTTTTTCCTATGTGTTTTGTTCGTTTTCTAGTTAAAATTGCAGAGTTCAGAAGTGGAAGTGTCGAAAATTTTGAATAGAAATTTTCGACAACTTTAGTCAAGAACCGTAAGACCAGTGTTGACTGAAAAAGAGGGGATACCGAGATACACCACCAACTTTTAGTTTTCATGAACCTAGTTGATTACTGTTGTTTGAACGATCTAACAAATCAATATTCAAACAATCAACCTGAGTACAGTTCAGAGAATCGAACCCTAACAAGAACGTGGTTCTTGTAGATCTCAATAGAGATGGATTCACTCAAAGGTTATGAATCAACAAACTTGCAATTACTTCAATTATATAGATTAGAGAAAATATAATGCAGAAAGGAAAAGTAATGCAAGACACCAGAATTTTGTTAACGAGGAAACTGCAAACCTAGCAGAAAAACCTCAGGACCTCGTCCAGATGTGAACACCCTCAGTATTAATGGTATACAGACGCTAGCCTACTCTCAGACTTCGGATTGGACTGTATCGAGATTGAATTCGCCCTACAAACAACACAGCTACCAATATGCTCCTACGTCTCTTGGCTCCCGCAGAAACCTACGTACTTGATTCCCCTAGTTGACGTCCTTTACAGGCCTAGGAGTTGCTCCACTTCCCTTCGTGAAGACTAGCGCTACCCTGCCTCTAACATGACGACTAAAAGTATCCAAGTAATTAAACAAGAATACGATTGTGATTTCCTTTAGACTTAAAGTCAAGGTTAATGGAAATAGGATATGTTGCATAGGGCTTATTGATCTAGCCTAAAAAACTTTACCTCCTAATGCTTGACGAACTTAGTATGAAACCTAGTTCGTGAATTTGCGTTTGGGAACTTCTAGGGTTTACGATACAAGATCTACCTTACGAAGTTTCTATCAAATCTTGGTCGTGATAAGATTGAAAATATTCAATCGACCCAAGATACAAGATCAGGAATTTTACTTCCAACTTGTGCTTCACGATCCTCAAGTGAAGTCTTTGAATAGTCGTAGTCCAAAAGGACTTCGAGATGACGACCAACCTTTATGCAAGGATACACAGATGTGTAGAGGATTGAGACTGTATCTTGCAAAAGGTCATCTATTCATAGTGATCACCAAGGGAGGCTTTGCTTAAAATTTAAGCAACCTTGAGTAGGTCTCAAGCAAGTTCTGGAACTAAGAAGGTTCATAGCTTGAATACCCGTTCTCAATCTTCTATTAACTTTAGACTAGGCCAATAGTTAAAGAAGACTCAACCTTGATTGAAGGTTTGCGACTTCTGGTCCAAATCTTGTTTGGACATCGCTTTGCGACTTCTAGTCCAAATACTTGTTTGAACATTGCTTGGATTAAATAGTTCAATTCCATGGGCCAAGTAATGACGAGTCCGAAAACTAATCATGCCTAGACCGAAAAATTCAAGATATGAAAGTTGGAAGTTTTCTCATGGCTTATATGTACGCGTCCAAAGAGCAGTCAAATAGAGTTCAGGAGAATTCAGGAGAATCCGTGAACTTGTATGTACGCGTTCATGAAGTCGTCCATACAAACTTTGCCCGTTCTCTGAAATGCCATATACAACACATGTACGCGTTCACCGTTGGGGTCATTTCAAGAGACAATTCAACATACTCTTGTTTTAGGTGTAAAACAATAAAGAGAAAATGAGGGGTAAAGTGTGAAGTGTGATGATGTAATAAGAAGTTATAATGGTATTCGAGAGGTCAAGATCGAACAAGACTCGCCTAAACCAAGAAATGGCCGTTCGAGTATTGCTTCAGTTACAATAAGAGGATATAGGGTTGGTTTAGGGATGGAAGCAGAGAAAGATGAGATCAGAGAATTGCTATGATTTTCTGTGA
>JAJJMA010005461.1:0-10774 GCA_023529015.1 Papaver nudicaule
GATCTTCTCTATCTAATGAATGGGGAGTCCACTTTGAAATCGTCCGAGCTGCACTACCCCTCGAGTATATGCTTCAACAGGAATCACACAGGGGTAAATTGATATTGCTACAATAGAAACCTCTGAGAAAATGCCCACCCGTAACCCAGCAGATAAAATACATTACATAGTCTGTTTTAGGGATTGGCGACTTACCCATTCAGTGATTTTGGCACTGGACGTTCCCAAATAGGAGATCTTTCAATTGAGAAGATCCATCGACTTGAGACGAAGAGAAAGGTCTATCTATTTTATTTAGTTATTCAGTTAAACCAATGATTCATTATTGGAGCAGATAGCAAGAACCATATCATCGGACATGCGTATTTTTTATTTTCCAATGGATTTACATGTTTTATTAATGGAAATTTTTTGATGTAGTGAAGAATAGGCTCTGGTTGTTAGTCGTTCAACAATTCTTGTTTAGGCAGTTCATACCATTCATACATAGTGTTTTGATCTAAGATTTCAAGCATCTATACCATACATACAAGACTTATTGCAACCAGGAACTAATAAGTACTGCTCCGTTTAGGAAAATAAATTTTAGGGAAGCTAAAACTGGTAAGGCTTGGCGAATTCCCAACTTAAAGAATTCCTAGATTTGGTCTGACACCTTCCCAACTTAACGGACAGATCAGTTGACCAGCCTGTTGCTTGTTTGAACTTTGAACGGATGCGTGTAAAATTTCCAAATTATACTCTAGTAACCATAGAGAATTGGGTTTGTCATAAAATACTGTAACTCAATATTCCAGAGAGAATTTCAGTATCCAAGTGCTCATATACATGATGTCATACTTGGGCACCACGAGACTACTACACAAGGCACACGCAGCTCGCATTCAAGATGGCCACTATATGCCACGGCGAGAATATCGTTGCTTCCGCAACTCCCATATAACAGCATATGGTAAAACTATCTAAATGGTGTAATGTTTCCTGTTAAATTTGTTTATCCAGCTTCTCAACTGCTGTTCAACAACATACCCCACCACGCCACCCATTTTATTTTCCAAGCATTGAAAAAAAAAATCCATATGGTATATCAAATTTCTTTCTACTTCATACTCCTAGTCCTTCAACTCGAAGCGACTTTTTATAGCATACTATACAAACGCGAAACAGAATCATAGGTCCTGGAAAGTTTCAAATTTATTTGGTTTAAAGACCAAGACTTATTATAACTGTAACGAGAGCCAAAATTATCGCATATCGAAACAAGCAGTTTGGAAATTTAGGAACCACCGTTCGGGATTAGTCAGGGACCAGGGTACATAAAGCAGTTCAGTGACACAATGCAATTGGGCTTTTCCTAGAATTTTAAAATCTAGAGTTCCCATAAAAGTCTTAAACAGAAAACACACCGCCTTTCCCTATATAGATCGACAACGTTCTACCGCACCAGGGTTACAGTATCCAAAACTAGGGTTTGGAATTAGGTAAGAGCAGACAACAATGATGATGCAGCATCTTCCTCATGAAATCATTAGCGATATACTTTATCGCTTACCATTTGAACATGCGATAACGTGCAAAGAAGTATGCAGAACGTGGAGAAATCTCTTGCGTCGTATCAAGCGCCACCAAAAGATAAGTCTTCTCTTTGCGCGCAAACAGAAATCTGGTAGTGTGCAACTTGACCATAGAGAATATGATGAAGCGAATCACAAAAATCCCGATGAGCAACTCTCTTACAAAGCACTTACACAGTTGGGTTATCCTTGCATCGAATACGCGGAGAAATATGGTAAGACTTATCATCCCATGGTTGGCTCCCACAGGGGTTTGGTTTGTTTTTGTAAAACTCATAACAATGTCGATGATCCTATTTATATTTGTAACCCTTTCACCAGAGAAATCGTCCTTCTTCCATATTTATATATACCTGAAACTGCAACGGGAGATTTTGTGGTGAGTGGATTCGGCTATCTTCATGCAACTAATGAGTACAAGATTGTCAGAATACACTACAACCATAGAAGATTTTCCAGAGGTCAAGTCCAGGTTTACACTCTTGGTGACAAGACGGGGTGGAGAAACAAAGAAGACATAACCTATCCGTTGAGTGTATCAAATGGAATTCTTTGCAACGGAGCTCTTCATTGGATAGACGACATGGGCTCAGAGATTATAGCTTTTGATTTGGCAGATGAGAAGTTCCGACTAGTACGATTACCACATTTCTTTCCATTTAGAAATCTAACCGATTATGTCGAGTTACTGCTTTTAGGAGGGTATCTATCGGTTGTTATGCATAGGTATTCACGCAGATGTACTGATATATGGTCAAGGAAGGGACATAAAACCAAATGTGGTCGTACGCATAGTTGGGAAAATAAATTCACTATACTTTCGGACAAAGATTTCTATCGTCCATTCTTCATTACAGAAGAAAATAAAGTTCTCATGTTCAAAAACAAAGAATATACGCTTTGTTTGTATGACCCCGACACTGCAACTGTAGAAGAATTTGTAGATTGTGATGAGAGATTCCAAAAATTTCAAGCAGTTCCGTATATGAAGAGCGATGTTTCATTAACATCACTAGAGCCTGACCTGCCAAAAAAAAAAAAAAAAAAAAAAAACTGGGATCAGCTGACACAACGCCTGCAAGAACCGCGGTTGTAATTCTGCTAGAACCGTAATTGATTACAGATGCATTGAGTACTTTGGTTGATATTGAATGAGATGATTATAGTGATTACAAATTAGTTATTGCAGTATGTGAGAAGTATACTACAATTAACTAGTTTTTTTTTTTTTCTTATTCTAATTTTTTTTTTCTTATTCTATATATTTTTTTTTAAATACTTGACACAATGGTTCTGAATTTCTTTTCAACAGATATTCAATTATCGTAGTTGTCAAACGTATGAGTTGTTTTAAGCTGAATTATATTGAATTTTGATTTGAGAAATCTTCTTGCTTGCCCTCGGTTCGTTTGCTCTGAATAGATAGAATAAATACAATATAATACTGTAATATTTACAACGATTAGGATCAAATCATAATAATACTCTTGTTCTGTTCGCCTGACGCTTATTCTTTCTAAACGACTAAATGTCTACACAACTATCATAGTAATAAAATTGCAGTAGCCCCGGGATTAGAGGCGAGCCTATTAGAGGCCACGGCCTTCAACTGCCTTGAGAATCCGTGGCACACTGACAGGAAAGTCGAGTTTTGTTGTCGCATCAGTATGATATTGCAAAACTGAAATTTAAAGAAGAATTGTTATATCGTAATGCTGGTGAGAGATTCTGAGATTTTTCAAGCAATTCCGCAATGAGGAGCGATGTTTCATTAACCATACTATAGCCTGACATGCGGGTACTTAACTAGAAGAGCACACGCCTATTAATCTAGCTACTCACTTACTTTCGACATTAACTATTTGGGTTTGCCGGCGGATGATTTGACAGCAAAGGCTTTCGCTTGAATCAATTTTATCACATACAAATCATTGCCGATCATATGAGTGTCGTAAATTTAACCAAACCAAAAACGTAAATATGTCCACACAATCAATTTCAAAAACGAAGTAAATAATTTGACTGAAACAAAATATTTACGTTGGCTTGAAGTAAAAAGCATCTTTCCTATTAGCAATGCTTCTTTGAGCCCTTAAAGGGTCCAGAGAAGATCATGTACTTGATACCCTTAAAGGGTCCAGAGAAGATCATGTACTTGACATGTATCACTTGATTGACCGCTTTGATATCGGAATGCATTCATATATCGATTAACTGTTTTACAAGTACAATATAAGCAAATTTAGTAGAATTACCGGTTGTTTCATTCTGTTTTTCGATTTATATGACGCTAGCTAGGCTATTTGGGGCTAGGCTAAAGCCAACTCTTATGCGTCATGACGCTATTTCCACCTCTCCGTGCGCCATCTGTCTGTCTCTCTGATACCAGAAACTTCTCTATTTAGAGTTCGCCTATAAGAGATTGAATTTGCTTGGCTTTTCTAATCTTACGGACCAAGTATATAAGACTCGCAAAAGCTTACATATATATTGAGCGAGGACGCTATGCTATACGAAGGTTGGAGACTTGAGAAAAGTTTTTGCAAAACTAGGGTTTGGAATTCATGACGATCAGAACGATGATGGTGCATTACCTTCCTCATGAAATCATTAGCGATATACTTTTTCGATTACCTTTTGAATCTTTGATACCCTGCAAGGAAGTATGCAGAACCTGGCGAGATCTCTTGCGTCATATCAAGCGCGCCCAAAAGATAAATTTTATTTTTGCGCGTGAGTACCATACTAATGATATGCAACTTTACCATGGAGAATATGATGAGAAGAGCAACAACAACCTCCATGAGCAACTTTCCTACAATGCACTTACACCCCTCGGTTATCCTGGTAATGTCTACTCGGCAGAACATCGGAATTACCGTCCCATGGCCGGCTCCCATAGGGGTTTGGTTTGTTTTTATGAAACTCATGACAATGTCCATGATCCTATCATTATTTGTAATCCTTTCACTCGTGAAACCGTTCTTCTTCCATATTTACCTAAAGCTGCTAATGGCGATTTCTTGGTGAGTGGATTTGGATATCTTTATGCAACTAACGAGTACAAGGTTGTCAGGGTTCACTACAGCCCCAGTAGGTTTCGCAGAGGTCAAGTCCAGGTATACACTCTTGGTGACAATATTAATGGGTGGAGAAACAAAGAGGATGACTTGTTCTTAAACAATCGAAGTTTGAGTAAATCAAACGGAGTTCTATGCGATGGAGCTCTTCACTGGATAGACGACATGAGCTTAGAGATTGTATCCTTTGATTTGGCAGATGAGAAGTTTTGGTCCATTCAGTTACCGAAAAAATTAGCATCAAAAAGTGACTATGCCGAGTTACAGCTGTTAAATTTAAGAGGGAATTTATCGGTTCTTTTCCGGAAGCATTCACGTGGAGAAGAAACTAATATATGGTCGTTGAAGGAAACTAAAAGCAAAAGTGGTTGCAAAGATTGGAAAAAAGAATGTACTATACGTACAACAGCAGCGAAAGAAGACTTGTATCATCCATTTGCCATCACTGAAGAAAATAAACTTCTCATGTTCAAGGAAAGGCAAGAATTTGAGTGGTTGCGACAACGCAGGGAAAGCACCCTTTGTCATTATGACCCTCACACTGCAACTTTAGAAGAATTTGATGATAATCATGTTGCCACATACCAAGATATTTGGCTTGATTATGTTGCTTATAATAATAGAGGCCACGGATTTGTGAATAATCTTACATACCAAGAATTTGAGGATGATTATACCAAAAGATTCCCCAAATCTCAAGCCATTGCGTATATGAAGAGTGATGTTAGATTAAAACTGGCTAACCTACCAGTAGTTAATCAATTTCGGGATTAGCCGATCCCAGTATATTATACTCCATTCGTCCAATTTTACTTGATAGTTTAAAGTCTTTTAGATGCCTCTATTCTTCTTTTTTAGTACCTATACAGACTATCTCTTTTTGTTTTCCTTCATAGAACTTCTGACAACATGTCAACATATATTTTGCCTGCTGAATAGCAATGACTTGCTGGCATGACACATCTTCGAGTCCTTCGAATCGATAAAGGGAAAACTAAGCCCCATGTATTTGACATTATGTATCGCAGTATCTCGATATGCCGATAAACTACTGTGCTGGAAGGTTTGAAGGAGAAGTGTGATTGGCTTTGATTGGAAGGTTGACATTATGATCAACCTACTTATTACTAGCACAATTTTGATTTTTATTAGTACAATTTAAGCAAATTTCGTGGAGTTACAGATTATCATTATGTTTTCGATTTATATGAACAATAGTACTTGGGTGGTTTTTACAGTGTTGGTTCTCGGGGTTAGGCTATGGCCAGCTCTTATATAACTCAGTCACGGACTCACGATACATAAACCAAGCCAATGACAATGACACAATACAATTTGGCTTGCCTAGAATTCCAAAACTGGAAAGAACTAGATTATAATCTAGACAAACTTCAGAGTTTTCCTAAAATACAAACCTCTAAACACCACGTTTCCTATGTTCTAAAATTATGTAAGATTTTCCTAAAATTATGTCTAACAAGATTGTTCTGTCGTACGATTCAACCAAAAGGTTACAGACTTAAGGGTTTCAAGAATTTGGTACCAGCAGAACAATGGTGATACCTTATCTTCCTTGTGAAATCATTACAGATATACTTTCTCGCTTATCTTTTGAATATGCGATACCATGCAAAGAAGTATGCAAAACCTGGCGAGATCTCTTGGCTCATATTAAGCGCGACAAAAAAATAAATCTGTTGTTTGCAGGTACACACGATTATATGCAACTTAACTATGGAGGATATGATGAGAAGAATAACAAAAGGCTCGACGAGCAATTCTCTTTCGATGCACTTACACATCTCACCTATCCTTACATCCTCTACTCGGGGAAACGTAGGACTTATCGTCCCATGGTTGGCTCCCACAGGGGTTTGGTTTGTTTTCTTCAGAGCCATGACAATGTGGACGATCCTATCAACATTTGTAATCCTTTCACCAAAGAAGCCATCCTTCTACCTTATTTTCCATTACCAGATGATGCAACGGGTGATTACTTGGTGAGTGGATTTGGTTATCTTTGTACAACTAATGAATACAAGGTTGTCAGAATTCACTACAACCGCACCAGATTTTTCGGAGGTCAAGTCCAGGTATACACTCTTGGTGACGAGAATGGATGGAGAAACAAAGAAAGAACTTTCCGATTTTTGAGTACAACAAACGGAATTCTTTGCGATGGAGCTCTTCATTGGATAGACGACATGGGTTTCGAGATTGTAGCTTTCGATTTGGCTTATGAGAAGTTCCGATCCGTTGGCTTACCACATTACTTCCCATTAAAAAACTCTGACGATTACGCCCAGTTACTGCTTTTGGGAGGGAATCTTTCTGTTGTTGTTCGTAGGCAGTCACTTGGGTGTACTGATATATGGTTACTGAAGGATACTAAAGACAATCATTGGGAAAAAGAATTCACCATTCGTTCACAGAAAGACTTGTATCATCCATTTGCTCTTACAGAAGAACGTAAAGTTCTCATGTTCAAAGAAAAAGAATATAAGGTTGGGATGTGGGCAGGCAGGGAAACAACCTTTTGTTATTATGATCCCAACACTAAAGCTTTCGAAGAAGTAGTGAATAATGATGTTTATTTTGAAAGATTGGAGGGATTTCAAGCAATACCATCTATGAACAATTATCAAAATTTTCAAGCAATTCAGCTTATGAAGACCGATGTTTCATTAAGAGCACTAGCGCCTGACCTGCAAGTCCTTGATTGGGATTAGCTGATCCCACTTGATTATGCCAGCATACATGGTGGTCTTTTACCTATGTCCATAAAACTTCTAACACCAGCTTTAGTTGGATATATTTCGATACAGTGATTAGTTATTCCTTTTCATATTCATGTATGTGATAAGTAAACTGGTTTATGTTGTTTGGATTTAGTATTTTAGATTTGGGGTTTTTGCTGAAACCATGCCTTATTTGGAGATAATTACAGGAAATGACCCCCCTTCCAAAACCATGCCTTGGATTAGTGATTTGGACATTTTGACCCTTGTCTTTTTATTTTATGACATCCGTATCCCTGACAATAAATATTTTAATAATTAATTTTAAAAAAATCCGTACCAAAAATATTACTTTAGATTATTATATTCTTCGTTGTCCACATCCCATTGTGTGGACAAAACAGTGGACAATGGAATTGGGTATATTTTGTGTGGACAATGCAAATTATTGTGTGGACAAACTCCAAGTCAAAAAATTAAGGTTAACTAATTTGTCGGTGGAATAATTAGGAATAAAATAATGTTTTATTGTGTGGACAAAATGCTAAAATGTGTGGACAATAAACGTTAATCCAAAATATTGTCCGGACATTATACACTTTTTTGTGTGGACAATTGGTCTTTTTATTTTCACACCTCTCACTTTTTTGTGTGAACTCTTGCACCAAAACTCTCATTGTCCACTACTTCATCCCTTCTACTATTTATTCATCACTTCACCTCACTTCTAATTCTTCATCACTTTTACTACGTTTCCTTCACCACTCTCACCCGGTATCATTCTTTCTGTCGATCTTACTCGTGGATCTCTTTGAGTAAGTATATAAGCTTAAAATCGAATCGAATGATTTCAGTGTTTTGAATACTTGATTTCAGTTTTAAAATCGAATCGAATGATGTTTATATTTTATGAAATTGGGAATTCGTAATTTATGAAATTGGAAATAGGTTACTACTTGCTTTTGCTAATAGTTATGATAGTAGTACTACATTACTGTGTGTATGCTAGGATCATTACCCTGGATTTAGGGTCTGTGTGATGTTTTTGTTGAGTAGGATTGGGTCAATGATTTGAATACTTGATTTCAGTTTTAATTAGGGTTTGTTTTTGCCCAAATCGAATCGAATGATGTTTATATTTTATGAAATTGGGAATTAGTGATTTATGAAATTGGAAATTTTAGGTTAGTATGCTAATAGTTATGATAGTATTACTACGGTACTGTGTGATATTTTTGTCGAGTAGGATTAGGGTACTGTGACGAGAGTGGTATCATGAACTTAATGAACTTAATAGCTGATGCTTTTCTTTTTCATGTAATTGTTTCTTAAATTATAGCGTTGTGTTGTATATGAAACCGAGCTGCAGTCAATTTGGGTAATAGTACATTTGCAGTCATTTGCACCATATGGGAGTGATGAACTATAGAAAGATGTCCGCGTAAGGACCACAATAGTGTAGTCTCAATTAACTTTATTTCTACTCTATGTTGGATAATGGGAGATTGGTTGAATAACTTCGGTATTGTGTGTTTGGCTTCAGATTAATGTGGCTCCACTTTCGATTGCACAAGTGCTTAACGTGATTTCTGAGGAGCAGATGTCCGCTCTTAGATATACATTCAAGGACAAGCAGTAGACACCTGACTAAACATCAGGTACATATTTAACTTTGTTTCATCGATAAGCTGTTTGGCTCCCTGTGGTTATAGTTAGAATCGTAGTTATTCCCACTTCTCATTGTCACAAGTACAACTCATTGTCATAGTGACCTCCATTCACACAGTTCACTTCAAGTGGTGATCTCTGTTAACACAGTTCATTTCAAGCAGTGAATTCTATTCACACAGTTCACATAAAATGAAGAATTCTACATTCATAGTTCACATTATGTGGTGAACACCAGTTTTCTAGTAGAATTTTATTGATAAGGTGCACATAAAAAATCAAACCCTATAACTATGTTTCACTATAAAATCAGACCCTATTACTTTATTTTTTCATGATTGATGTTCATGTCTTAAAATTTAGTTTTTTAATTTTTATTGAACCATCATGAATGAAAGCATGCGCATATCTGGTGTTCTCATTGACACTTCTCCGTTGTGGTGTATGTCTTTTTCATCGAAAATTCCTCTCAGTATGGCTAGTGGTACAACACATGCTTTGGTTCACTACAACAGTTACTGGGTGGAAGCCAAAGGTAGTGATGAATACAACGGGACTATACAACCCATTCTTTTACCGGACGAGTACACTCTTGAGGATGTCAAGACCAAGGTACGGGGTCTAATCGGTTTCAATCAGGGACCCGATTTTGATATATATGGCCTTCTGTTGGTCGAAGCTACGGCAAAGAGGCAAAGATTTAAGATTTACGGAGAAGAACCTTTGAGCTTTTATCGTATGCAGGCAGCGAGAGTGCCCAGTTATTTCATTGTAAAAACTAGATTGTGTCATCCTCCCATAACTCCAGAGAGAAGGCAAACCATACGCAGCATGGAGGTCGACAGTCCGCTAACCCCGGACTCGGGTGGTGATTGTTCGAAGAATGAAACGTGCAACATTGGCAACACCCCCATAGGTTCGTTTAATTGTTCAACACCTTTCATTTTGGTGAATCTTGTGGTTTAATCTTGCACACCAGCACTAACCTCGATTATGTCTATTTACTTCAGACAGTAAAAAGTTTCCAAAGGCTAGAAGATGCCTAGAACAGCCTAAGTGTTCTCCACTAGCCGGGACATTCACCACCCCTGGTGAAAATAATTCTCTTCCGAAGACAGAACCCTGTAGTTCATCTACCCCAGAGTCAGGGTCTGGGTCAATCGAAAGGCCTTACACCAATGAACTCTACGAAGGTAAATTATTCAAGGACAAGGAACAGCTGAAACTGCACTTACAGATGTCCAAAATGGAAGTCGGTTTTGATTACCAAACCTGCAAAACCGGCATAGATATTCTTTTTGTCAAGTGCAAGGGAGAAAATTGCAAGTGGTCTTTGCGGGCAAGGGTACTGGACTCTGATACTTATTTTAAGATCACTAAGATGCCTTCTGTGCACAGTTGTTCTAAAAACAAGCGCATGGCTAAGAAAATAAAAAGGGTTGGTGATGGCTTGGGCATCTTCTGCAAGGACAAAGTGATCAGTAGTGCTTATGTACCCGGCCATTTGGTCGCAGATGTGAAAAAGGCGTATGGCCGTACAATCACCTACAGGCAGGCTTGGATAGGTTGTAATCGGGGCGTTGAACATAGCAGAGGTTCCTCAGAAGACTCATATCAATACCTGGTGGGTTATAGCCACATGCTCGAGAAACACAACCCAGGTACTTTTACAAGGATTGAAAGTGATGACGGTGATGTTTTTAAGTATTATTTT
>JAJJMA010005462.1:0-16393 GCA_023529015.1 Papaver nudicaule
AATTTACATTGAAGCTTGTAGAAACGCGTAAGAATAAACTTCGGGCTTACTGGGAAACATGCGTACAGAATGCCAAACTTTACAGAAAGCCATTTTGAAATACTACCGGATACAGGAGAGAAATTTCTAACCTTTGTAACTCAAGATTGAAGACATATATATCGCCAAAACAATTAACAGCTGACAACCACTGTCCGTCTGGACTGACGAACATCCTTGTTATGGGTGGCTCACCCGGTCGTACATCTTTCTTACCGTTCCCCCCGCAAGGTGTGAAAGTATGCAAAAGATCTCTACTTTCAACATCAACAACCTGGAAAACCACAAAAAAGAAAAAAAAAAATATCAACCCCACGATAAAAA
Organism: Papaver nudicaule; assembly: GCA_023529015.1. NCBI lineage: Eukaryota > Viridiplantae > Streptophyta > Magnoliopsida > Ranunculales > Papaveraceae > Papaver > Papaver nudicaule. Next base: position 364 of record JAJJMA010005462.1, read on the forward strand.
TTTCCCTCTGCAAGTTGTGCAACAACAAAAGGCCAAACTACCCATCATAGGTATCTACTCCTCTTTCTCACAGCTTGAGCTTTATATATTTCTTGCCAAGTGATCGGCATAAATTTTGCTCACCAACAACAAAAGGTCTAACTACTCAAACATTAATAGAAAAAGACATTGAAGAGATACTTACATAAATCTTTCTATCATGTCCTGCAATAATCAACTTTGAAGAATCGGCACTGAAAACCATGGAATGAGCAAATGGAAGTTTGCGGGGTAACTTCTTTTTAGTAAGTGTGGAAGCACTTTTTCCAGCTTTTGAATATTCAAAAAGGATTGGTTTCTCATGGTCGGAATACGCAAACAACATTCCACTACAAGACATGGTGCTGCATATTATCTTCGATCTGCTCTTAATGCTAGTAAGCAACGATGTGCTTGCAATCCTTTTAGAGCCCATGCCACTTTTTGAGTGAACAAGTGAAACATCCAAAGAGTTGGAATTCTGAACTAATATCATAGAAGCACCATCTATCAGTGTATTGTGCACCAACTGAATGGGCACTCTTTGAGGTGCAGGGCAAATATCATGTGGGGCAAAGTTGGTGAATTCCTGAGCAGAATATGCAAAGAGCTTTGTATCATCACCACCAGAGATTAGCATGGGGACTCCCAAATGTGCCCACTTCCGGTAACTGAAATCGTAGGGATCCCGACGACGACGGTCTCTTTTCAGCTTTTTATCGGGTAATGGTTCTGTCAAAAAAAAGTCCCTTATTAAATCATGACTGATGCATCTTAAAGAATTAAGGAGGTCAAAGTTTCCCCCTATTCAACACATTATAAGAGAAAACGAAGCATTAGTAGAACAAACCTTCGCTGTCAATAGGAATAGGAACTGCTACTGTCAAGGCTCTGACGTCATGAGTGTGAGCTCTTACGTAACCAACGTAGACCCACTTCTTCACCACTACTGTAGAGGAACTATCATTGCCAGACTCGATGGTTTCACTAGAGAGCTTATACTGGATTACCTGCAAAGAAAATGATAACACAGATTAATAGCCTTACACACTTAAACTAAACTATTATAAGTTTAGGATTCAGATAGAAATAAAAGAAAACGCATTCTCACTATAAAAATGGCAAATGATCAAGTGGATCATCAGAAGAACACTTAACTAAGAAACTACCACGAAATACAACAAGCTCGGCATAGACAGGAGTCAACTCTAAAATTCTCAAACCTCCTAGATTTTCAGATTGTTTCACTAAAATTCTGGGATTAATTTTAATCAAACCCTTTTTTGTCCTGTAATTGTGGAAATCAGCTTAATTTTACCCTTTAGCTCAAGCAATTATTTGAAATTTGAAACTAGTGAGAATTACTTTAAAAGGTAATGTGAAACCTGCCAGCAACATACTTAGGTCCCCTTCAGCAACAACCTTAGTAAGACACCTTGATGCAAATTTATAGCTAAGTTTGGAGTTCTTGACTGATTGTTGACCATTACCTGACCATCAGAACCAGCAGAAAATACTTTATTATGACTAGGAGAAGGTGCCAAAGCATTGACATGACCCTTGTGGCAAGAATGTGCCTGCAAAAGAGTTCCTTGATCACCATCCCAAAACTGAACACTACCATTACTATCTCCACTAACCAGAGTACCAGACCTAAAAGAATGAAAAAAAGAAAGACAAAGATTAACAACTGCAACTCAAACCAGACGAAAAAGTAGATGATTAAATAGTTAAACTGTGATTCCACACTTACTTTAGATAAATTAAAGACCACACAGACAGTTCTGATCTGTTACTCAATCCTCCCATTCCAACTGTTATCCTATAAACCTCATGAGTCGACTGGGCGTCCCAGCATCTTATGAAACTGCAAAGGCCGGTAAACTGTAAGAAACTTAACAAATTTGTAGAATCGCCTTAATGGTCAAATTTCCCAACTATCACAAGTATAACAAATATCAAAACCCAATTAAGACGTGACTAGAAAGATAACATACCCATCACTACTCCCTGAAAATATTGACTTAGCATCAGGACTCCATGCAACACTTAGAGTACGCCCTGCAATTGAAGAAAATCAGATTTTTTTTTTCTCAATGGAAAGAATGTATCAAAAAAAAAAAAAAAAAACAGGCGAGAATAAAGATAAGGAAATCTCACCACTAACCCTAGGCAACGTCCTATTGTAGGTTAATTGATCTGAATCAGAAACAATATAAATTCGCACACATCCATCATCACAGGCAATAGCTAGACGTGGGTCTTCTTCAAGCATTGGATGCAATTGTATGGCATCAATATCGTCATCATCACTTTCACTTGTGTCCTCGTCACTAAGAGGAGTACCAGTATCAGTTGCATGTCCATTGACAGCTTGCTGGGTGTCATTTTGTGTAGAAACTAAAGATGCGTCAAGAGGTTCTACAGCCATCTGCCATATCGATGCTCCAATGGAGTCTAAAAGAACCTGCACACCAAATTCACAAAAACAAATCAGCATAGCATTACAAAATCGTCAACAAATTAAGAAAGTAAAATGACAAGGTCCACAATATGCATTGAAAATTTATAGAAATCAGCTGAGGTCAGTGCAATACCCAAAAGTCACAACTTTTGTTTGTTGATTTTTCATTTGTGTGAAATGTTTGGGCTTCCAACTCAAAACCAATTGGCTATGAGTGGAGTGGCCCATACAAGTCATATAGAGGATCTTTGCTTTGGTGTTAGGCAATGTGGGACTAATTAGGTCCTCACAATTTGTTCTAGGATAAACCAAGAGTCTTCACAGGTTTTTGGCACACAAGTTCTTCTCAGACTCTAACAGAGGTTCACAAAAATATAGTTGAAAAAAACAATTAAATTTCCATCTCAAAAATGCCACTTCCTTAATAACACAAATTGAAGTCAACCCGGCATAGACAACTCCCATTTCAAATATCTATATACATAAAACCCTAAGAGCATCTCCAATAGTGGGTCGAAAAATTCATACGTGGAGGTCTTATTTAGACCTTTATTTTGAAGGTTCTATGTAGATTAACCTTAAAACCAGTAAAGTATCTCCAACAGTGTATGTTTAACCTTTGAGATATTTTATGTGGATAAGATCTGAACCGAAAGTCTAGTTATGACTTTCTCTAACACCTTTCCAAGTCCATGTCATCACTCCTAATCTCTAGGACCCTATTGGAGATGCTCTAACTAAAACCAACGATATGAATACCTTTTGTTTCAAATGAAAAAGATCCCATTCTGATATGGATCCATCGAGACTAGATGACAACAAACGACCAGCCGGCATAGAGTTAGAAGGGCACCAAACAAGTGAAGAAATTCTCGAGTCAGGGTCTCCATGTATAGTCTACACAAACAAAACAGCACAAAAATCAAAATTAAATTAATTAACTTAATAAAATAAAACCCTAAACGAATGAATGAAATTAAAATTAGATTTCAGATTGGATTACCAGTTGACAATGCCAACCAACAGAACCAGGTGAAACAAGCCAAATCTCTAACGAACCGTCTTCACGAGCAGCAGCAACTTTAGTATCATCAATACTAGTAGCTAATGCAATGATAGGTGATGGTTTCCAATCTACTGATGATGTATTTCTATGTATTATCAGTTTTTCCATTTTTATTTTCAGACTTTCTAAACAAAACCCTAGAAATACAATTCTTTTCTACAATTAGGGTTTCGTTTCTGATGGAGAAGAACAAGAAGAGAAGTGGAGAGATGGGAAGAAGAAGAGATGGGCTGCAGGCAGGTCTTGCCTCTGGAGTGAGTGAGGTTTTAGCGCGGCCGTCAAGGGTTTTGATGGTTTAGGTCTTCTTCTTCTTTCTTTCTTTCTTGTGTTTTCTAGTTTAGAGTTTTAACTTCTAGTCATATGTGATCCAGTTCAACACACCGAGTTGCAAATGGCCCTTTTGCACTAACTGAGTACTGACTGTGTCGGTTTATATACTAATTGGTGCCCCATGCGTGCTTAGACCGGCCCTTTTTATTTTGTAAAGAGCAAAACCTCCACCTTTTTTCCCCTCGAGTTGAGTTCCTAGTTAGCAAATTCTCGCGACTTTTTGGCGAATAATTCGCGAATATTGCCGTATGGTGAATTCCCGCACCAAACCGGTGCACTTTTGCAATCCTGAACCATATTCATGATTTTTATGGTTCCACCGGTTTATTCGCGCATTACACGAATAGTTCGTCAACCCATTTGTCTCCTAAACACACGGCCCAAACTACTTTTAATCACACTGTTAAGCCCATTTCCCTATCTTTAGGTAAAGTTTTCACAAAAACCTCTACCTGGGATTCGAACTGTAGATCACTCGCGCACCAAGTTAGCCATAGAACCACTGAACCAAGCGTTATTTGATGATTACATTGCATGTATTGTAAATATAGTCATTTAAATCTTTAAATTATAAGTTAATTCTTCTAATATACTATATAAAACTCTATTTTAATAATTTAATATAAGCCGAATTTTGGATCCCGAATTAGTATTTACAAAACGCATTATACGCGTACGTACGAATTTCCGCATTTTGACCGAACCCCGCATACATTTACCGCATTTTTGACCGAATTGACTTTTATTCTAGCCGATTAATGCGCGCACGTTTGCCGCTCCGCATTTTTGCCGTTTCCGAATTTGCTAACTAGGGTTGAGTTATACTGTAAAAAAAAAAGGTAATGGCTGATTTAGAGCGTCCATAATCACATACCAAATCACATATTATAGACATATTTAGTCTAGAAACCAACTACTATCTTAGGGACCAAACTAAACTTATTCTGGTAATTTTAGAATTTGTGATCAAATGTAATCGCCAATCCAGATAACCGTATAAGTAGAGTGTGAGTATAGCTAGCGTGAGAGGGTAGACGTAGGTATAGTGGATGCTTAGAGGTAAACAACGTCCACTCAGGCCCTTATATGTGCGTATGATGAAACTTACCATCTTAAAACATAGATGGCTACGATGTTGACACGTCACGAAAAATTAAAAGCCACGCGACAATAATACATTGGTTAAGGTGTTAAATTAAAATCATTTGGGCGCTAGCAATACTTGCGTTCAACTCTAGACGTTAACAATACTTGCGTCTGTTTTAACGTAAAAACAATAAAGGGTTAAAACGGTAAATGAATAGAGTAATGGTGTGTGTGTGAGATGTTTGATGTGGGTACGAAAGGTCAAGTCCGAACACTGCTAGCCTAAATCAGGCACTGACCGTTCCAGCGGTGCTTCAGTCGCAGGAGAAGGATTAGGGTTGGTTTAAGGGAGGGAAACGAAGAGAATAAGTTGATCAAGTGTAATCAATGGTGGTTAAATCACAGATGTGTGGTGTTTGCTCGATCTCTGTACATTCACTTTAGGAAGAAGGTTATTTCTCTGAGAGAGTTATCCAGAGAAATTGTTGTGTCGAAAGTGAGAATAAAGGTAGTTATTTATAAATGCGAAGTTACACTTGATCCACAATTAGTATAAAGGATTAGGTTATCTGGAGTATACGGGGATATAGTCAATCTGTTGAGCTGAGAAAGACCAGGAATTCCACCAACTTTCCTTGATAATAGCCACGTTTCCTAATACTAATTCTCTTTCCTTTGTCGTAGACCGCCAAACTAAAACCCTAATTTGTAACCCCACATGCGACTTAATTGTCTTTCGTGTATTTGTCAAGTTGACTAAGATGATATAATGGTGCTCATCTGGATGAGACTTGAGGAGAAGAAAAGACGGCCAAGCCTTACTAGTTGACTGTGACTTGATGAGTCGTACCCTTGACTAGCTATTCTCACGGAAAAGATAAGTTGAAACTAGTCTTGCTAAGATATGTTTTGTTGATATGTATTTGGGATAAACCATGTAGAGCGGTTATCGAGGAAGACTTTAGCCAGATTGTCGAAGGATTAGTCTTCTCCAGCTGTAAATCTTGTGGATACGCGTATATAGGGATATTACTGTTAGTTCTAGTAAATCCTAGAAGTACGTCATGCGTGCGGACTTGTTGATGAAGATAAGCTCATATATGCTATTCACGTGTGGCCAACAAGTGAATACAGTCTGCCAACAAGCGGTCAGGACTATAGTGGGGGATCAGTACCACTCATGACTAGGGCTATAGCAGAGCAGCAGCCAACCAACAAGCGGTCAGGTCTTTAAGGAAGCAACAGCTAGTCAGTGAGTTGTCTGCCAACAAGCGGTCATGACTCACAATAAGCGACCAGGGCTCGAGGGGAGCACATCTAGTCATACGACCAGGGCTCGAGGAGATCTCAGTTAGTCATGGGACTAGGGGTCGAGGAGAGCTCAGCTAGCAGTCATGGTTGCGACAAGGGATCGAGGAGAGCTCAGCTAGTCATGGTTGCGACTAGGGGTCGAGGAGAGCTCAGCTAGTCATGGTAACATTATTGGTAAGGTTAAGTCAGGGTGTACATGTCTCAGGAGATGAGCACGCTTCTAGAGGCGGGCACGTCTCTAGAGGCGAAGACGTCTCAGGAAGCGAAGGAGTCTCTGGAGGTGAGCACGTCTCTGGAGGCGAAGACGTCCCAGGAGGTGAGCATGTCTCTGGAAGCGAAGACATCTCATGGGGTGAGCACGTCTCTGGAGGCGAAGACGTCTCTGGGGGTGAGCACGTCTCTGGAGGCGAAGACGTCTCAAGAGGCGAAGGCCTCTCTGGAGGTGAGCACGTCTTGGGAGACGAAGGCCTCTCTGGAGGAGGAGGTGTCTTGGAAATGAATGAACCTTGAGGGCACAACCACGTTTAAGGATCTGCAAGTCTTGAGGGTGTAGCCCTGTCTTTGGTGGCCTCTAGAGCCTGATGTATGCTTGAACCCCTTAATGAGACCTATATAACTTGACATCTTCCCCCAAATGACTCGTGTAGCTAGCATGTGAGACTCATATTTAAATGTGTTCAAAACCCACCATCTACATTAAGTCCCCTACTCAATGAGGAATAATACCTTATTGCTTGTTGAGTATATGTTTTGAACACTTCATTATACATATATCCGTTTTTATCTTGAGATGCAGGCATCGTCGCATCATACCTAGTGAGGTGAGGACTCTCAGAGGGATGTTAGATGTATCCTCGTTAGCGCGTCTCCAATATTGTCTTTCCTTTGGACGAAGAATATTGAACGAAAAATATCACCAGACAATATCTCGAGCAAATCCTAAGTCGTGTATATCTTCAGGGTTTTTTTTTCATCTTCGTATGTTGTCGGTGTTCTATATGAACATAAACTCTTTTGAAATTTACGCGGCAGCTGCAAATCTTAACAAGATAATTATAAACAGGATATGTCTTCTTATGTTGTAGGCTAGGGTTTATGACTTGGTTGCTATAAATAAAACCCTAGTTCGTGTGATTTCATCTCATCGATCAAAACTTTTCTTCTCTGATTTCCTTTAAAAAATCCAAGATGTCTAGTAGTCACGATTCTTCTCCTTCGCAAACAAGAAACTCTCTTAAGCGTAAATATGATGTTGCAGACTCCGTAAGTACTTTTATTCTCTTAATCCTAGCATCATTATCACCCCTTCATCGATAATTATCTTCCTAATTCATGTACTCTTTTTTTTAGCCGGTCGGGACTATTCAGTCTCATTATCATATCGTTCCAAACACGGAGATTCAAAATAGTGTCGATGATCTTCTCATAGAAAAGGCCGTAACAAGCTCGATCCGTTCTAACCGTGGCTTATTAGTGTTTTTGGATTGTGATAATGTGTCGTACTCTTTTTTTGACGGGAATGACGCCCCACTGACCTTGGCTGAAACGTCATTGATTGCTCGCACTTCTGAGTATCCTACTGCAGGTCTTCCTTTCAGTTCCGCATGAGATCCCTAGGCCCCAATCAACAAAAGCTGGGAGGATTTGTCGTGGCCAAATGATATGCTCCTCTATACACGAAGATTTGGAGGAAGTATGGTCACATCGCAACTACCAAGTTAGTAGAACATTGTGGCCCCATTCTTGTTACAGCCGTGGATCGTCTTCTGTTAGGGATCGAAGAGATGGAGAGAAAATCTTTCAAATTTGTTGTTGACTTGGATTTACGAAAATGGGAAAATATGTTGTCCACTTGTGAGAAACTCTTGTTTAATGTTGGTTAGCTTCGTCAATGTCTCGATCTTATCAAAGAAGATAGAGTCTTGGTGAAGGTCGAGCTCTTCTCTTCGTCGTGTGCTCTTCAAAAGAGAAAGTTGAATTATGGAAAAAAAGTGAAATCCTCAAGAAACTCAACCATGACTTGGAGGTGAAGAAAATGATTTTTAATGAGAAGGTCGAGGCCCTCGACAAGAGAGACTACTCGCTCCTTCATGGCTTGTTCTAAAAGGATTTTTAAGGTAGATAATTGATAGGTAGGAATAGATGAGTCTTGAATAAAGTAGATTTTCTGTAGGTTTGAGTAGATTTCAATTTTGAATGCAAAAACTAGTTGCTTCATTTATTTTTCTTCGAATGAATTGAAAGTTACATTTGAATTTGAATAACTAAACATGATAGGTTTTAAGCCATTTCCCATTTATCATTGTCTCTTCAGGTTTGCCCTCCATTGTGACTAGCCTGTAGTATCCACTATTTGTATCTTCGGATACTATAAAGGGTCCTTCACAATTGGGCGCAAATTTTGGAGCCGATGCATCTTGCCTAATATATTTGGCTGTCCTAAGAACCACGTCCCCAACCTGGAATACTCTAGGTTTGATTGCCTTGTTGTATGTCCTAGCTACTCTTAGCTTGTAAATCTCCATGTGTCTCTCCGCCTTATCTCGCTTGTTGTCCAACACATCTAAGTCTGATATCCGTGAGTCATTCATTTCAGCGGAATTCAAATGGACCCCACTTGAAGCCACGATTCGCGCAGAAGGTACTCGAGTTTCAGCGGGTAACATTGCATCTGCCCCATAGACGAGTGATTATGGTGAGGCTCCAGTAGAGCTCCTAGGCGCGGTTGTATAGGCCCACAAGGCCATAGGTAGTTGCTCGTGCCACGTCCGAGGATCACCATTCACTGTTCGACTAAGAATGCGAATAAGTGTCTTGTTGGTGCTTTCTGCCCGTTTTCTGATATTCATGTGTGGCCAACAAGTGAATACACTCTGCCAACAAGCGGTCAGGACTATAATGGGGGATCAGTGCCACTAATGACTAGGGTTTATAGCAGAACATCAGCCAACCAACAAGTGGTCAAGGCTCCAAGGAAGCAACAACTAGTCAGTGAGTTGTCTGCCAACAAGCAGTCAGGACTCACAATAAGCGACCAGGGCTCGAGGGGAGCGCAGCTAGTCATGCGACCAGGGCTCGAGGAGAGCTCAGCTAGTCATGGGACAAGGGCTCGAGGAGAGCTTAGCTAGTCATGGTTGCGACTAGGGCTCGAGGAGAGCTCAGATAGTCATGGTAACATATCGGTGAGGTTAGGGTGTACACGTCTCACGAGACGAGCACGCTTCTGGAGGCGGGCACGTCTCAGGAAACGAAGGAGTCTCTGGAGGTGAGCACGTCTCTGGAGGCGAAGACGTCTCATGAGGTGAGCACGTCTCTTGAGGCGAAGACGTCTCTGGGGGTGATCACGTCTCTGGAGGCGAAGGAGTCTCTGGAGGCGAAGACGTCTCAGGAGGTGAACACGTCCCTGGAGGCGAAGACGTCTCAGGAGGAGAAGGAGTCTCTGGGGGTGAGCACGTCTCTGGAGGCGAAGACCTCTCCGGAGGAGAGTACGTCTTGGGAGACGAAGGCCTCTTCGAAGGAGGAGGCGTCTTGGAAATGAATGAACCTTGAGGGCACAACAACGTTTAAGGATCTGGAAGTCTTGAGGGTGTGGCCCTGTCTTTGGTGGCCTCTAGAGCCTAATGTATGCTTGAACCCCTTAATGAGACCTATATAACTTGACATCTTCCCCAAATGACTCGTGTAGCTAGCACGTGAGACTCATATTTAAATGTGTTCAAAACCCACCATCTACAACGTCCAACTACAGGCATTAACAATGCTTGCGTCTCATCTCCAAGCGCCAACTTTATGTCCGTTCTACTCCAGGTGTTCCTTCAATCTCCGCCAAACCATAATCTAGTCTTCGACTGCTACGCTTCTCGTCCAAAAACCAAATATTAGCACTTTTTAGTCTGGTATTTGGTCGACTCTGTGATTGTGCATGCAATCTTAGGGGAGGTGAAAAGGGTAGAGGGTTGTTATAATGAGACAAAAAATGGTCCCCCTGAAGTAAAATTGAAACTGTGATTGTGCATGCGCTCTTAGGGGATGTGAAAAGGGTAGAGGGTTGTTATAATGAGACAAAAAATGGTCACCCAGAAGTAAAATTGAAAACCCTTTTTCTACATTTAACTAATTTGCCATTTTTTAAAATTAGTGTTAAAACTTGATTAGCTAACTAATCAAGAGTTATGGCAATTCCTATGGATTCAAAACTTTTACTGGGTTTTTTAGGTCAGGTGGATAGGAAAATGGAGTTTGCTACTATGGAAAAATGAAACAAAAGACTTAACAGAAGCCGATCGACCCAATTTAGACCGCTCGACATAATTTTGTACGGCTCGACCAAACTTCAGCGGAGCTTGATGTAAGTTGTGTTGTATGACAGAACATTAAAATTAATACACAGATAATGAAGAGCAATGGCTTATGCAAGTGCAGCGGTGATAATAAGCTATATTTAATGAATAATGATGAACAATAACAAACTCTCTTTCACATTAATATCCTCAACCTTATCTCACAGGTATAGTAACTACATACTGACAAGTGTCACTGATCTAACTACTTACACTAACAAAGAGAAATACTACTAATGAAATGTAAATGGATAAAGGCTAACAACAATAAGGATGCATACACAGCTACCTCACAACTACCTACCATACTACCATGTCAGGTGCATGACACTGCCCCTCAGTCAAACCACCATTGTCCTCAATAATGAAAGTCAGGAAAATGAGAGAAAATGAAGTCAAAATCTTCTCATGTTGCATCCTCCACTGGAGCATTAGTCTACTGTACCAATATCTGCTTGACAGTGTGGTTATTATGAGGCATCTCTCTGGTGGCTAACATTGTTGTTGGTTGCACCATGAATTGTTCAGCATGATCCCCAATTGGTAACTGAGGACAAGCTGTGTAAGAAGAGCCAATTTTCTTCTTCAGTTGAGACGCATGAAATACTGAGTGAATTCTAGTTGACGGAGGTAATTGTAACTTGTAAGCAAGCTGTTCAATTTCATGTAAGACTGGAAAAGTCCCATAATACTTTGCAGCTAGTTTAAAGTTCTTCTTTAGCGCCCACGTATACCTGTCAGTAAGGTTGCAGTTTAAGGCATACTAAGTCACCCACCTCAAAATGCATATCAGTCCTTTTTTTGTCAGCAAACCACTTCATTCATTTTATACATAGTTTTTTTTAAACAGAAAAACAATTCAATTGTATGCCTTTACAATTCAAGCAATTGCTCTTTTAAACAGCTAGAAGGTAGTTGAGCTACAAGTTAGGTATCAACCCCCTTATGTATAACAAGCCATATTCTATGAAAAATAAAGTCGCAAACTTTTTAACATTAGCGTTGTGGCTAGCTATATATATGAACCATATTTCCCTAAACATCGCAAGCTGGATTTTTGTATTCCCAAGCTTGCTTGCATAAAAAAAATGTTACTAAGCTTGGTTGCATCAAAAAATATTAATTATTAATTGTGGATCAACCCTCTTGCGATTTGGCTTTTGACTTTTGTTTGGTGATTTGGTTAACAATTTTGGTTTACCATGAATTAAGGGTTTGGGGTATTTTGATTATTGAGGAAATTGATTAGTCTGTAAATCGAAATTAAACCTTGTTATTTTAAGGGCGATGGATTTTTCATTAGGGGCGAACACTAAAGGCCAAAATAGGGTTATAATGAAGTAAAAAGGTCATCCCATATGAAATATATTTTTTAAAATACAAAACAACCCTTGATTAGTAGAGATTAATGATATGATTAGTTGTTACCCTTCAAAAAAGCTAAAATTGTATCTTTGATTTGTAAATGCTCTTCAGCTGCCTGCTACAGGTAGTTGAATGAATTGGAAATGCCATATAAAGTGGATTGTGCCTATACAAAGCCTTGAATAGGCACATTTTAAGACTGGTGTGGTAGTTAGTATTATACCACCATTCATGTCATGTCATGTCTTGGGCTAAAATCATGTCATGAATCTAAGAAAGTTCTCTTGGCAAGAATTGACTCTTTCAGTCTGGCCATCAGTTTGTGGATGGTAAGTTGTGATGAACTTAATTTCAGTACCCAAAGTTCTGAAAAGGTCATGCCAAAAGTTACTATAAAAAACTATATCTATGTCGGAGACAATGGATGAAGGAAGACCATCCAACTTGAATACGTGATTAATAAACTCCTTGGCAACAGAAGCATCGGTTTATTGGTGTTGTAGCCTAAAAAAAAGTGTTGCAACCTAATAAAATGAATATAATTTCTTGAAGACTACTGAACTTCTTTCACTCAATGGAAGCCCTTCACTGAAGTTCATGGAGATATGTTGTGAAGCTCTTGTTCAGAGATGGGAAGTGGTTGTAATAAACTTGGAGGATGAGATGCTCTCCCTTATTCCTTTGACAAACATTAGAAGCAGTCAGAAAGATAAGAATATGCTTCTTCGACCTAGGCCAAAAGAAGTAAGTTTTGTCTCTCACATTGGTGGTCTGAATACCAGAATGACCCCCCACTGTAGAGGAGTGAACTGAAGATATGATGATGCTTATAATGTTTTCCCATGTCGCCACATACATCCCGTTTTTATATCTTATAATGTTCTTCATGAGTGTGTCTTGTGAAACCGTTAGAGCATAACTCGGTTGAACCCACTGGCATTGCTATATCAAGTCAGTTGTCAACTTTAGATGTCAAAACACAATCCTTCATTTAGTCTACAATATCATTTTGGACTAGGATAGTTTTAGGTATTAGAGACGAAGACCAATGAAGATGAAGACCGGAGCTTACACACTTGATATGTATCATCCTCATCGAAAGGTTAAATTTTTTTTCCTAATGGTTTTGTATTTACCAATTCCATGAATTTAATAGTCGATGATGTTGTATATATTGATCGAAGGATCAAAGACTGAGTTCTCTTGGCACATAGGTTTTATTTATAGTGACCAATGATTAGAACATTGTGGGAATGAAGTTTGATTTTGGAATAAGAACTCTAACATCCTATGCGTTCATATGTTGTAGGAAAATTCCTGAACTCTGCATAGTGGCCAACGTGAACGCACTGATATACAAGCTCAGAAAGTCTCGAACTCGTACTTCACAGACGTGAAAACGTTCATATCCAGCTGAGAAATAAAACTCTTTTAAGTCTCGAATCTCTTGTCCACCCGTTAGTCTTTTGTGTTCACGGATTTTTCCGGCGAACCCTGATGCATGGTTCAACTTGTTGAGCCATTGCATTTTCCTTCACTTGATCAAGGAGAGTCTTCTCACCACCTTAGTCTATACGCCAACGGGTTTGTAAAATTGAGTTGGACCTCCAAGTAACCCTATGGACTTTTCTAAGTTCGGAAACTTACTTGAGCCTTACTCAAGGTTGCTTAACTTTCAAGCAAAGCCTCCCTTGATGATCAATATAAATAGATGACCTCTTGCAAGATACAAACCAATCCTCTATACATCTGTGTATCCTTGCATAAAGGTTGGTCGTCATCTCGAAATCCTTTTCTTGGACTACGACTATTTGAAAGACTTCATCGTAAAGAACAGGTCGGAATTGATATTCATGATCCTGTAATTTAGGTCGATTGTTTTGTTGCGGTCAATTCAATCAATAAAGACCAAAGATTTTATAGAAGATTCATACGACTGCGCTCGGTGTTATAAGTCCTAGAAGCTCCATAACGCAGTTCACGAACCTGGTCTTGAATCAAATTTGTCACGTGTTACAAGGTAAAACTAGTTAGTCTAGATCAATAAGCCATAAGTAGTATATCAATTTTTATTAACCTTGACTTTAAGTCTAAAGGAAATCATCTATCGTATTCTTTCTTGAAAGACAAATCGAGTACAACCAGGCGTCCTGTTAGAGGCAGAGTAGCGCTAGTCTTCACAAATGGAAGTGGAGGAACTCCTAGGCCTGTAAAGGACGTCAGCTAGGGGAATCAAGTGCGTAGGTTTCTCCGGGAGCCAAGAGACGTAGGATCACAATGGTATTTGAGTTGATTGGAGGGTGAATTCAGTCTCGATACATTCCAGTCTAAAGTCTGATAGTAGGCTAGTGTCTATTTTCTCTTAATACTGTGTGTGTTCAAATCTGGACTAGGTCTAGGGGTTTTTCTGTTGGTTGCGGTTTCCTCGTTAACAAAACTTATGGTGTCTTGCATTACTTTTACCTTTCGCATTATATTGTCTCTGATCTATATAATTAAAGTATCGCAAGGTTGTTGATTCAATCCTTCAGTGAATCCATCTCTATTGAGATTTACGAGAAATTATTCTTGTCAGTTCTTGAACAAAGAACTCGACTCGGGTTATTACTTGAATATTGATTTTTGAGACTGTTCAAGTAATCTGATCAACTAGCTTCACGAATTCAAAAGTTGGTGTTGTACCTTGGTATCCCCTCCTTTTGAGGAACAACTCAGGTATGATTAAGAGTTGCGACATAAGCTGATGCACTTTTTCCATTGGTGTAGTTGTTCAGCAGTACTTCCAAACTAAGTAGCGACAGTTATTGCAGTACATTCAGCAGTACTGTGAGGTCTCCTGGATAAGGCATCTGCCACCTTATTGTCCACAGCCTTCTTATAGACAATTTCATGGTCAAAGCCTAGAAGTTTTGTGAGACATTTATATTACAAAATAATGGATATTTTCTGCTCCTAAGAAAATTTTATATCTTGATGGTCAGACTCGATGATGAAACGGTGGCCTAGCAGACAGTGTCTCCATCTAGTAACTGCCTACACAATAGCCAAGAGTGATATTTCATAAGTAAACATGACACAAGCCTTGAGTCTTAAGGGTTTACTGTCAGTAATTGGTTTTCCTTCTTGAGTTAACCCAACTCCAATGCCATTGTTAGAAGCATCAATCTCCACTATGATTGATTGGTGAAGTCAGGTAAAGCTAAAATAGGTGCAGTAGTCATTGCCCTTCAGCTTATTAAAAGCAGTAGTTGTTTATTGACTCTATTAATTGAATATTTTTTTTCCAGTAAATCAGATAATGGTTCACTGAGAACACCATATTCTCTGTTGAACTTTGTATAGTAATAGTAACCAGTGAGACCTAAAAAAACTTCTCGTAAGTCCCTTACTAAAGTAGGTATTGTCCAGTCCAACATGCATGGGATTTTGGATGTGCCACTCCCTCAACAATGATGATGTAACCCAAATCCATCTCAGCTTGAGAAAAACAACACTTAGAGAGATAAGCAGTTAACTTGTGTTGCCTGAGAGTTTGTAGTGCAATGTGTAGGTGCTTGACATGCTCCTCATAATTTTGTTGTAAACCAGAATGTCATCAAAGAAAACTAATATGTACTGCCTCAAAATGGCTGGAAGATTTCATCCATCAGTGCTTGGAATATTGCTGGTGCGGCCAAAAGGCATAACTTTAAACTCGAACTGACCATGATGAGTTCTGAATGTTGTTTTGGAGAACCACAAAACTTAATCAACATAAAGTTTCTCCAAATTCATATGTTGTACCCACTACCTCGTATTTTCATTGTGTACTCACCACCACTGAATTCTCTTTTAAGGAAAATATCAACTTCATCAAGGACTAGTAATGAATTCATACAATATTGAGTGAAGTAGTTGTAATATGTCAAGATAAGAATTGGCATGTCTAAAGTTAAAAGAGAAAACACCACTAGATTATTTTTTTGATTACATTTTACTTACTATTTAAGATTTAGACCTCCCATGTACGAGTAGAAAATCTGCATAGGTACTCGAGATACCACATCCATC
>JAJJMA010005472.1:0-10343 GCA_023529015.1 Papaver nudicaule
TACATCATTACACTTCATACTTTACCCCTCAGATTCTCTTTATTGTTTTACACCTAAAACATTTGGCGACCACAGTGGGAGGTCATTATCTCGGTTGTAAGAAAATATGGTTGAAACCAGGAGGCAGAGTTCAGAGAATACCAACTCTCCAAATATTGTCAGTGGTCCCACAACCTCATCCATTACGAGTGGAGCAACAAATCCTAGGGTTAGTGGCGCCATAGCCTCTGCTGGCCCCACCATGCAAGATGTGAATCCCATCACGTCCCAGAACCCTAATCTCACATTCACCTCAACTCAAGTAGGGCCAACCCAAACCGCGCGCTCTATCCCAAACAGAAACCCTAATTTTGTGTCTGTCTCAACCCAGGTGGGGTCAATCTCATCCTCTTCACCCATAGGCGTCCCATCCTCTGTGGTAGGCTCCATCACGCCTCCTTCATCCTCATCTCTCAAGAGCGTCCAGCAGGGGTCCACCTTATCCCCATCCTCTTCCAACGTGTCCCCACCTTATGCTACAGGGACAACCAATCTCAGAGACGCCACTGCTGGTCTCCCCATCCAAACCGTAACTTCTGTCACTCCTGATGCCGTCCCCTCTCTGGTGGGACCCAACTCACCTCCTCCTTTCACTCCTGCTGTTACCCAATCCCTCGGTTTGGGCCTCACTTCATCTCTGCCACCTGCTATCACGTCTGCCACACCTCATGTTGGGAGGGGCACCATCAATACTCCCTCCACGGATAATGCTCCTATTCCTAGCCAAGTTACTCTTTCAAATCTGGTAAAGACTTATCAGGAAGAAGAGGAGGATCCAGAAGATTTCGTACAAAGATTCAGAGCCAAAGCTTTGGATTATCATAACAGGGAGATAAACGAATCACAATTGGTAGAGATTTGCATAGGAGGAATGGGGCCACATCATCGAGAATTAATGGGGAGCTTCCGGCCTCGCACCTTCCAACAACTCTATGCAATAGCCGGACAATACGCTGAGACGGGAGATAACTCTGTCAACAGGGGACTGGGGACTAAAGGCCCGCACAATAAGGCCACCAACCCACCTCGACGCATCCAGAGTTTCACCACCTAAGAAAAACCAGTAAGTCAAGAGGCTAGTTTCTTAATAGAGAATTTATGTGAATTATTACATTTCTCAAGATGACAGAGGGTAGACACGTTTGCCGCTCTCAACCGCATTGTTTTCAACGCGGATTTAACTCCGCCCTCACTAGAAGTCTCAAAGATGTCTCTCGCATCTGAGCCCATGGTGAAGGATATTACCTTTACCGAGGAAGATATGATGGCCGAGGACGGACGTAATCGAGCCTTGTACGTCACGACACACGTCAAAAATGTGGAGTTCAAGAGAGCCCTGATTGACACTGGAGCTGCCGCCAACATCATAACTCTGAAGACTCTGCGCACCGCTAGGGTTCCTAAAAATCAAATCGTACATCATCCTGTAGTAATGAAAGATTTTGAAGGAAAAATGACTAATACCTACGGGTATGTCAATTTGGATCTCAAGGTGGGACCCATCCAATCAAGGGTGAAGTTTCATGTCATCGAGAAAGAACCTGATTATCACATGATATTGGGGTGTGCCTGGATCCACGACAACAAAGTTGTCCCATCTACTTATCACCAATGTATGAAGGCGGTGCTTGATAAAGAAATTATTCGTGTCGCGGCATCAGCATCTCCACATTCACCGATATATGAAGCAGAATTCTTCGAACCGAAAGAAACTGCGCCAGAGCCGCCTAACAAAGTCTACAGCATTCCTCTACCTGCATGGGACTCTATCAAAGATGAGAAGCCGCTACCACCCACGTCAATCGAAGGAAACGTGGAAGGCGCATCTACTTCGTCAGGACTTCTTAAGTATGGTTTAATTATGTCTCATAAATCACCTTATTCCAAAAGAAGTTATAATTTCACTACTCAATACGATGCCGAGGGTAGAACTATCTACTCGCGACGGAAATGTTAGCAATTAACAGGGGAGGGTGGCGGAAAACCTCCCCGCATCGAAGAGTGTTATCAGAATGAAGGATCCTTAGAAGACGAAATTCAGGAAGCTCCGCCACAACTACAGGATGGATCCGACTCCACCACTGATGCCCTTGAAATCGTCAACATAGGGACCGATGAAGTTCCCAGACCTATCTCTAGCAGCTCATCCTTATCAGCAGAGGAGCGTGGAGCCCTGGTTAATCTTCTCAGAGAGTACCAGAATGTTTTTGCTTGGACCTACGAAGAAATGCCCGGGCTAGACGACAAATTGGTGACACATCATCTTCACGTTTTGCCCGGCTCAAAGACGGTGAAGCAGCAACCACGCCATTTTCGACATGAGATAGAAGAACAAATCAAAATCGAGATTCAAAAGTTACTCTCTGCAGGGTTCATCAAGCCCATTCATCATCCTACTTGGCTAGCCAACATGGTACCAGTCAAGAAGAAAAATGGTCAAATCAGATGTTGTGTAGACTTCAGGGATCTGAACAAATGCTGTCCCAAAGACGACTTTCCGCTGCCCAACATCGACATGCTGGTGGATGCTACCTGCGGTCATGCCATGTTCTCGTTCATGGATGGTTACAGTGGATACAATCAAATCAAGATGTACGATTCAGATGCAAGTAAGACTGCTTTCCGAACCCCAATTGGGAATTTTCATTATACTGTGATGCCCTTTGGGCTCAAGAATGCAGGTGCTACCTATCAGCGAGCCATGACAGCAATATTCCACGATATGATGCATAAACAAATTGAAGACTACGTGGACGATGTTGTGGTCAAATCAAAAACGCGAGCATCTCACTTAGACGTGCTGAGACAAGTGTTTGACAGATGTAGAGAGTACAAATTAAAGATGAACCCTCTAAAGTGCGCGTTTGGAGTTTCCTCAGGCAAGTTCTTAGGCTTTCAAGTAACTGAAGAAGGAATCAAGGTAGATCCCACCAAAACGCAAGCAATCACCACAATGCCGCCACCGAAGACGGTAAGAGAACTCAAAAGCTTTATGGGGAAGGTCTCTTACATACGGAGACTCATTCCCGGCTTAGCACAATTCGTGGTCTCGTTCATTCCTCTACTAAAGAAGGGAGCAGATTTCATATGGTCTCCCGTCCAAGAGGAAGCATTTAGGAAGATCCAACAATTGCCACTGTCACCAGCAGTGATGAAAGCACCAGTACAAGGACGTCCTCTACTTCTTTATACCGCGTCAAGCAACACTGCTATTGGAGCTCTCCTCGCGCAAGAAGGTGACGATAATGTTGAATATCCAGCATATTACATTAGTCGTACTCTAAAGAATGGCGAACTCCGCTACCCGAAGGTAGAAAAGGCGTGTTTATCCTTAGTCTTCGCAATCCAGAAGTTCAGGCATTATCTCTTATCCAACAGGGTCGTGCTAATCACAAAAGCAGACCCCATAAGATTCCTCTTGTCCAAACCAGCGCTGCTCGGAAGGCCGGCCCGTTGGCTACTACAAATGTCAGAATTTGATATCGCTTGTGTGGCTCCGAAGGCAATCAAAGGCCAAGCCGTCGCAGATCTTCTTGCGGCCTTCCCTGGAGAAGATACCACTGTCCTGCATGAAGATGTGCCTGGAGAATTCCCGGAAATATCCTTGGTCAAAGAAGATACTTGGTTATTGTACTTCGATGGCTCCGCTACACCAAGCAACAACACTGGAGGAGCTGGAGTAGTATTGGTTTCTCCTGCTGAAGAAGTATTCTCACACTCGTTCAAACTAGACTTCCGGTGTACCAACAATTCAGCAGAATACGAAGCCTTCCTGATTGGATTATCATTGGCCGAGCAAGCGGGAGCTACCAATCTGGAGATTAGAGGTGATTCCAAATTACTGGTGAATCAAATGAATGGTGTCTACTCATTAAAGGAGGTCACTCTAGCTCATTTTCACGCCGAAGCACAGAGACTATTAACTCGTTTCTCTGAAGCTATAATCATTCATACCGGTCGAACTAACAACATGCATGCTGATTGTCTAGCAACGTTGGCTTCGAAGTTACAGTTTGAAGGTATGGAAACGACTCTCACCGTGCATAAGCGTACACTTTCATCGACTTGGTTAGCACAAACTAGCGAGCCAGCAGTACATGATTGGAGGACACCTGTCATTGATGAGCTCACTCAATCATCACCAGAAAGAAAAGTTCGTCTCAAAGACCTGAAGAACTTTTTCTTATTACACGGAATTCTTTATCATAGGAATTCAGATGGATCCTTATCTAGATGCCTTGGAGATATCGAAGCCCAACAACGACTTCATCACGTCCATGATGAAATATGCGGACAAAGTCTGGTGGTCACTCTATACAGACGACTCCAACGGTTGGGATACTACTGGCCCACCATGGAAACTCAATCTAGAGAAATACAGGGCTCTTGCAGTAAGTGTCAATCTGTTGTGCACCATTCTGAAGCATTGATGGTACATCCCGTCGAGGATTGGCGTGAACCTTACATCCAATATCTTCGGGACCGTATCCTACCTGCTTAGAAGAAAGATGCAGAAAGATTGAAAAGACGAACATCAAGGTTCGTCTTTCATGAAGGAATTTTGTACCGCAAAAGCTTTGGTGGGGATTTATTACGCTGTCTGGCAGATCCGGAGACGAGTACTATACTCAAGGAGATGCATGAAGGCGAACATCAAGGTAAGAAGAAATTATTTTTACCTGTTCATGAAAAATATTATTGGCCTACTATGGAAGAGGATGCCGCCATGTTTGTTCGAAGGTGCCATCAGTGTCAGGTTCATAATAACCTTATACACTCTCCGTGTCTTCCTCTACAATCCATCAGCAGTCCTTGGCCGTTTTATAGCTGGGGACTTGATCTTATTGGAAAGATCAATCCCGCATCTTCCTTACAGCATGAGCACATTATAACCGCTACTGAATACTTCACGAAGTGGGTGGAGGCGATTCCGCTTAAGAAAACCAAAGGTGTCAATATAGCTCAGTTTATCAAGGAGCATATCATCTGTAGGTTTGGAGCTCCTAAGCACATCATAACAGATAATGGTTCGCCTTTTGTCAATCAAGCTGTAGGAGAATTACTTCAAGAGTATGGTATTCAGCATATTTGCTCTACACCTTATTATCCTAAAGGGAATGGGCAAGCTGAAAGCACTAACAAGACGTTGATTCGGTGTAGGTGTAGAAAATACATTCTACAAATAAAAGCATCCTAGAGGCGAGGCTACGTAAGAAGAGTATCAGTGAGAAGTACAGAATCATCAGCAAGAAGCTTTAAGTTTATCACCATGCATAGAGGATAAGTGGGATCCGCGTCAGCAATCCTTATCCAGTAGAAGACTTGTCCGCTGAGGTTAGAAGAATGAAGATTGAGGACGCCGTCCATGCTTGTTGGAAGAGGAAGACACATGATTATTGAATGTTGAAGTGTACCCGCTATGTGGCGCCAAGCCAAGGCCGGTGTAACTTAACTTTCCTAGACAAAGATACACCATAGAAGAACTCTAGCATAGGATTCCCTTTGAGGGTAGTATCGTAAATCTGTCAATTAAGTCTCATATAAATAGCAATGTAACCCTAAAATAAGGGGAAGGCCTCTAACACTTTCTCTCACCACTTCCATCTTCTCTACTTCTCTCAAGAACATGAAGAACACTTAAGTTCTCATGGAAATTCATGTAATCACTTCCAAATCATTAATAAAACTTTGTGTTTATGTGTTTCTCTTGTGTTATTATTGGGTGTATTGGTAAAATCTCTATTATGGGGATTTTACCAACTACATTTTGGCGCTAGAAGAGGTTTGAATCATGTGATCTTGTGGTATAAGCTCAAAAATGAAGAAAACAACAATTTCGGCAACAAATCTCAACAAATCTCACCAAATCCCGCGAGTTCCGTAAGATTCAGTAGGATTCAGTCGTCTGGGGGGTATTTTCGTCAAAAACAATCGAGTTTCAGACACAACAGCTTGGGTTTTTGAGTTCCAGCAGTAGAAACCGGATGAGAAAAGAAAGAACAAAATCGAGTTTCAACTCCAAAGAAGAATCAGCAGAAAATGAGATCAAGACAATTGTTATTAAAAATCAGGATAACTTTTTCTACCCTCTTTTATTCTTGTTTCTATCTTGCAGATCTTGTGATTTTAAAACAAACCCTCATAAAAACTAGGATTTAATTTCTCTTTTCTGCAAAAATTTGATCTTATTTCAAAAATTTGATCTTATTTGATCTTATTGTTGTGATTTCAGATCTATGAGTAAAAGATCTTGCTCTTTAAACCCATTTAAGATTTTTCGAAAATCCTTTGATTTTAGTCAGATATAGATTTTTCGAAAGTCCTTTGATGCTTCATACTGTGATTCACACTTCTTATCTTACCTGTATCATTATTAAAGTTGATGTGTGTAGATCTACAACCAGTAGATTTCACTCTACAAACTCATCTCTTCTTTCCTAAAAAATTTTCTTTAGTCATCAACATTTTTAGCCTAATTTGGGACCTGGTTCTTTCATTAACCTATATTACTGTAAACCAGATGATTAATTTCATGAGTAATTTATCGCTGTTCACATAATTTATCGCTGTTATTATGTGTTTCTATTGGGTTTTGGATGAAGTTCATTCATGAATGTGTGTGGTGAATGCTTGTATTACAGGGATGGAGTATTGAGTTCAGGCAATTACCAAAAGAGTTTTACATATGCTCAACAGCAAGTTGCCTATCACTTGTTCATCATAATGCCCGAACTGATGCTGTAAGAATAGGGAGGAAATGTTGAAGCCAGGAGGGTCAGTTGAACCATGGGATTTGCCGGTACAGCGATGAGTCGCAGTTTATGGTTTTGGCGTCTGGTTACGCTGGTTGGTGTGCCATGGTTCTGATGGTGAGAAGTAATGGCCTGAGTCTAGATGAAGCTTGGTTTTTCTGAGGATTTGGGCAGAGTGTTGAAGCTGTAAGATAGCAGGGTTAGGCTGTTGCTGCCGTGTTGTTACTGCTGTGCCGCTATTGCCGCTATACTGCTGTGGATTTTGAAGTGATGTTACCGCTGTGCATTCTATGCTACTAATATCGCTGTTCCTACTAGGTTGCCGTTGTTCTTATTATGCCATTACTGCTGTTCTTATTTTGAAGTGATGGTACCGCCGTTGTTGTCATACCGCTGTTCTTGCCATGCTACTGCCGCTGCGGATGTTATTGTCGCCATGCTAGTACTAATGCCATGTTGCTTCACTGTTATGTTGTTGCTATTATACCGCTCTTGCTGCTGTTCCTGCTAAGTTGCTGCTGCTGTTGCGGCTATGCTGATACTGCCGCTGACTTTTGTTATGCTGCTGCCACCCTGTGCAAATAAGATGCCATAGCCGAGAATGCGAAAGCTGCGACTAGGAATAATAATCTACAGCGACTTTCACCAATCTATTCTTTCCAACACCATGATGCGTTATTCAATAGGTTTGAAGAAGGAAGAAACATGAATTTCAAAGCAATTCCTGTAAGCTCAGTGAATCCAGGAGACTCGGTCATCTAAGGGGTGTTTTCAGCACAATAAAGAGACTGTTAGACAACCAAGGTCATGTGAAACATCAATTGAAAAAGAGCAAAGGAAGTGTCTGTTTGAAGAAGCAGAATCAGATTGGAAGAACAACTTTAGCAACGACTCTGATTCTGTGCAGAAGCAGAATCAGATTGATAGAATTTTCTTTACATAGATTTTGTTGAGCATTCTAACCTTTCTGTTCTGCAACTATTCATGCATTGATGTTGTGGCTGCAGTATTGCTAAGGCTAGGCGAAGGAATTCCAATTAAAGCTCTCAGCGGTAGAACAAGTAGAATTGTTGGATTCTTAAGGGAGGCTCACTTCACCGGGCAATGAGTCATCTCTGTCGATACCCATTTCGCCAATCTATTGTCGGGGGAAGCAGCCATTTCAAAAGTCGCCAGCATGCTGCCAACACCTAAGTCAAGAGGCCGTGTAGTTATTGCAACGTCGCTGAACTCAAACTTAAGGAGGTGTGGAATAGCTCACATCGCCGTAGTTCCTCGCCGTTCCTGCAAAAGTTGATAATTGGAGCTTGGATTAGACGCGACAGCGGAGTAAAATTCTTTACTCACCCATCAATACTTTAACAAGGGAATCATCTCAACACCAGCGATACCAATTGCAAACAGGGGAGTTCTTCCAAACCTTATGCTTCTATAACTTATCTTGCTATTATGGATATAATTGCATTCGAACATTTGATTCTGTCTACTCATATTATAGTTCGGATTGCCGGTCACTTTAACATATAGGCCATAAATGGGACAGTCTAAGTGATGGTTATTAACTATTTTAGGTAGCATCTGTTAGTACTAAGAGTTGACATATCATACATGATAGTCATTAACATGATAGTGCATTAATTTATGTGTAAAATGAGAGAGCTGTTGTACCTAAAGTAAGATAGCGTAGCAATACAAAGATGAAACATAGCTCGACGAAATTTCTTATGTAGCAATAAAATTCTTACCGGTATTATATGCTTAGAGTAATCTTAGGTCTCTTAGCCAAAAGACTGACAATCTCAAGGGATTCAAATCACATTAGCAACTCGCAGCCAAAGTTGTTTGATCTTGAACATAGTTATCTCAGCAAACACCGTTACTCCAGTCAAAGCTAACTCCTTCTTGAGAAGATACAGATGGCAGCACGCAGAAATGTCAAGCCATGGAATGGCAGATTTATAAGTCATAAATACAATAAGGACAGGGAAGTTTCCTATAATCTCTCTTATAGTGTCTAATGTTTGTAAAGTATTTGTAGGAAATTTGCTGATGCTTTAAGGCCCATTTATGCTTACTCACTGAGAAGATACTTATGATGAGGAAATGGAACACAGCGGAAATCCAGCTTCCAGTGCAGCAGTCACTCTCCTCTCGCCGACCCTCTATTTAGCTCACTGAAAAAAGCAATTACTCCCTTGTCGCCAACCAAAATGAAGGCAATAACGTACGTCGATAGATCCTTTTCCGGCTCAGATCAGCAAAGTCCTAATGGGCATACAACACAGAGGGGAGACTTCTGAACCTTATATCATGAATCTTCTTACTTGGATATTTAATTTAGCATGTGCATATGATAATCCTGTTTACCGCTATTAGATGACATCTCTTTTTTCTTGCAGCTGAAATTCAATACGCTATCGTTCTTAGTAATACCATATTTATAACTCGCTATTTAAGGCACCCTAGTACTTCATTTAGTATTGCACATTTTTAACTTGTTACTAAAAATCCCAGGTACTTAATAAGCTATACGGCGAAATATGAGCAGGAACCAGAGAATCGCTAAACTTCGACTTCAAGCAATGGAATACTTCATCCGCCGACTCAAACAAAATGATAAGCATTCCTATCACTTAAGTTTCATCTTTCTCAAATATGAATAGAATTTCAAAGTAAGCATTTTATATGTTGCCGGTCATGATAGCTTAGCGTATTGATATCTCACATTACAGTCAAAATTTTGTTCGGCGGACGAACCTTTTGCACATTAGAGAAACTCAATAGAGATACTAATAACATTTGTCACGATAAGTTAGAGATTCTTAGTTCATTTCACATTCTAAGTCGTATACTACAATTTCCAAGTACTTTAGTTTATTCAGAAACTTTACCATGACACAATTTAGCACGCTACCATATTACATGCAAAGTGTGCTAAAGAACATTATAATCAAATGATATAGTTCATTACAAAATTACTTGTAAAAAGAATGATCAGCGGTGTGAGGACATAGCGACTGCATAGTCTCACATCTCCAAAATGGCATCCTGCTGCTAAGTTTAAGATGCAAAGTTTTCAAAGATCCGCTGAAACCAAATCAATTGATTACATATGGCTATGACGCGCAGTGTAATGTAAACATGATTATACTTAGGAATCCACCTTGCTCAACCCAAGAGAGCAGCTGGGGCAAAATCTCAATCAGATTTAATTTTTTCTATTTTACACTATATGATTACCGCTAACCCATGGGGCATAAATGCCATTCTACCATATATTTCGCTATATTTTTGTCTTTGAACACAGATGAGAAACTTAACAGTTCGTCTACACGATAAAGCACATAAGTGAAAAAGCGCCGAATGAATGAGTTAATGAGCTTCGCCGACTACATGAGTTATACAACGGAAAAGCGCCGAAAGAATAACCCAATGAGCTTCGCCGACTATACGAGCTAATTGCTCCTGACCAAAAAGATCCTATTGAGGCTAAAATGCCAGATAGCTACAAGGCTTATATAGCCATACGCTGAGGCAAATTTGCCAAAATAA
>JAJJMA010005474.1:0-17084 GCA_023529015.1 Papaver nudicaule
AGGACATAGCCAGTATGTACCAAACCCTTTCATTGTTTATTTCTTAAGTTCTGAATTTCGAAGTTGAAGCTTAAATTAGTTTGATAATTATAACCATACTAAGCATTGTTTAATCATATCAACAATTGATAATCTAGAATAATCTAATCATGGTACTTCAATTCATTTTCTCATAAATTTCCTAGGTTCAACGGGTGGAGTCCAATGGCAGATCCAGAGGTATAAGGAACATCCAATGTCAGCTTACATCCTACAATGCCACATCTGCATCGCCACTTGACAGGATATATACGCCAAAGGCATGTGGCAGTCAAAAGGTACACCTGACATGAGTAGTTTTTGGTTGTATCAATGCTTTGATGGGTTCATTCGTCTATGTTCAGTTTTGTAGGTGTCAAATTAAGTTTCCCAATAGGAAAAAATACGGGCTTACTTAAGTCTCAAATGGTGTCTTCAGGTTCAGATCTCTTTCTAAATCATATAGTACATTTCTACTCTTGGTAAGTCTTCAACTTCTTAGATATAGTTTTAAGTTATAAATTGACCTTCTTTATTTGTCATCGCCTTGCCGAAAATTTGGGTCCAGACCTGGAGGCATCAACATTGATGAAGCCCCTGATCAATGACAGAATTATTAAGGCATCAACAAAGTGAAAATGACTGTACATATTAATTATATTATACAAGAACAGAGTTATGCGGATATGGGAACAATTGTCGCTTGATCATTCTTCTTATCCATGACAGGTAACAAAACCAATTCCTTTACAGATGTGAATTGCAAACTTTCATATTCTTTGGCATATAATTATCCTAAATTAGTTTTTTATTGGAACTCTGTGGATGTTTCTAATAATAATATTGGATTTGGCGTCCAGGAATAGATGAAGTACCAGATTATCAGGTACTTATATCCTGTAAGAATGAAATTTGCCATCAATATGGTTGACTGCATCTTCTATGCCATGGGTACGAAACTTACATAGATACATTCCGGATCTGGTGCAGGACTCGGTACTAAAGCTTTAACGGGTTAGTTAGATTCTTTGTTTATTCCGCAATATTTATTGGCTGGACTTGCCCGGGACCTCCGCTCACTTTCTCTAATTTCTACTTTCTTTCTCATTTTTCTCTAATTAAATATATATGTTGAGATTGTTTAAATGTGGGTGTGCAGTCGGGTTCCTGTTGTTGCATATCATCGAGCACCTTCACTTGTAATTGTTGGGGAAATACGTTCGCCCTAATGCGTACCAGCGAAAAGACCAATTCAGGGTGTGACTACCAGATAAGTATATAGTCTTTCTTTTGTTCGGTTAAATATCATGGTTGTATATGAATTTACATACCTGATTATACTATGGTGTATAAAGGATCTAAAATTTAGTGGACTTGAGTTAGAAGTTATTATTGTTGGATCTTTAAAGGTTGAGCACTCCGGTGCTGCCAACCTTTACTAACTCTCTCAAGTATGGTGTTGCATAGAGCAACCTTTTCTTTTGCACGAAACTTACTGCATGCTCTTGCATCTTAAACTAGATTAAATCTGTTGGTCCGTTTTTGTTTTTTACTTGGTAGAATAAATGAAAAATATTACTTTTATTGAAAATCGTAGTAAAAGTTTATATTTGAAATCTTATTTGTTCATTTCATGCATGTAAGTTTAGTATATTGATCCATTGTACATTAAAGAACTGATTTTACTGAAAGAAGCAGGGGACATCACTTAAGAGAGGTCCATCTGGACTCTTAAAAGAGTGAGTGGACTCCCATCCCATCCTTTAATTTTCAAGTAATTAATTTTCTTGTTGTGAAATAACAGTATAAGATTATACGGGAGAAAAAGGAAATCATGTTGCAACAATTCATAGTCCGATTAAAGTTGGTACTTGGCTTGTTGTCATAGCTCAAATGGAAAAGCTCATGATTTTAACCGTGTAGATGTGGGTTCGACTCCCACGGATGGCATTGTAACTTAAGTGGGCTAAACTTCTGATGTCAGTATTATCTCTATATAAAGTAGTGAAGCTCAAATGGAAGAGCCCATGGTTTTAACCGGGTAGATGTGGGTTCGACTCCCACAGATGGCATTGTAACTTAAGTGGGCTAAACTTATGATGTCAGTATTAGCTCTATATAAAGTTTTTTAAAGTGTGTGTCTTATATCATCTGTTAATGACTCATGGCTACATTTAGAGTTGCACCTATAGCAAGGGAACACCAAGAATACTACCATTAGCTGAGACAGAATCGTTGCTTCTCTATTTTGATAATGAAATTGCAAAGAGTATAATCTCAACCCAGTAATGTCCAATAAAATAACTCTTTTATGTTGCACTTGCAATATAGGTAGATATAAAATATAATGAGGTAGATCTATTTCTTGAATGTAATAACATGGACTATAACGGTCTGTGGCACTAAAAAGTGTGTAAAGTGTGAAAAGGAGGGGATACCGAGATACACCACCAACTTTTGAATTCGTGAACCTAGTTGATTATGGTTGTTTGAACGATCTCACAAATCAATATTCAAACAACAACCTGAGTATAGTTCAGAGAACCGAACCCTAACAAGAACGTGTTCTCGTAGATCTCAAGAGAGATGGATTCACTCAAAGGTTATGAATCAACAAACTTGCAATTACTTCAATTATATAGATCAGAGACAATATAATGTGGAAGGGAAAAGTAATGCAAGACACCAGAATTTTTTAACGAGGAAACTCCAAACCTAGCAGAAAAACCCCGGGACCTCGTCCAGTTTGAACACCCTTAGTATTAAGCGAATACAGACGCTAGCCTACTCTCAGACTTCGGACTAGAATGTATCGAGACTGAATTAACCCTACAAGCAATTCAGCCACCAATGTGCTCCTACGTCTCTTGGCTCCCGCAGAAACCTACGTACTTGATTCCCCTAGATGATGTCATTTACAGGCCTAGGAGTTGCTCCTGAAAAAGCGAGGATACCGGGATACACCACCAACTTTTAGTTTTCGTGAACCTAGTTGATTGTGGTTGTTTGAAAAATATCACAAATCAATATTCAAACAACAACCTGAGTATAGTTCAGAGAACTGAACCCTAACAAGAACGTAGTTCTTGTAGATCTCAATAGAGATGGATTCACTCAAAGGTTATGAATCAACAAACTTGCAATTACTTCTATTATATAGATCAGAGACAATATAATGCGTAAGGGAAAAGTAATGCAAGACACCAGAATTTTGTTAACGAGGAAACTGCAAACCTAGCAGAAAAACCCCGGGACCTCGTCCAGATGTGAACACCTTAGTATGAACGATATACAGACGCTAGCCTACTCTCAGACTTCATACTGGACTGTATCGAGACTGAATTCACCCTACAAGCAATTCAGCTACCAATGTGCTCCTACGTCTCTAGGCTCCTGCAGTAGCCTACGTACTTGATTCCCCTAGCTGACGTCCTTTACAGGCCTAGGAGTTGCTCCACTTCCCTTCGTGAAGACTAGCGCTGCCCTGCCTCTAACAGGACGCTTAAAAGTATCCAAGTAATCAAACAAGAATACGATTGTGATTTCCTTTAGACTTAAAGTCAAGGTTAATGGAAATCGATATGTTGAATAGGGCTTATTGATCTAGCCTAAACAACTTTACCTCCAAACGCGTGACGAACTTAGTATGAAACCTAGTTCGTGAATTTGCGTTGGGAACTTCTAGGGTTTACGATACAATATCTACATTATGAAGTTTCAATCAAATCTTGGTCGTGATAAGATTGAAAATATTCAATCGACCCAAGATACATGATGGAATTTTACTTCCGACCTGTGCTTCACGATCCTCAAGTGAAGTCTTTCAATAGTCGTAGTCCAACAGGACTTCGAGATGACGACCAACCTTTATGCAAGGATACACAGATGTGTAGAGGATTGAGATTGTATCTTGCAGAAGGTCATCTATTTATAGTGATCACCAAGGGAGGCTTTGCTTAAAGTTTAAGCAACCTTGAGTAGGTCTCAAGCAAGTTCCGGAACTAAGAAAGTCCATAGCTTGATTACCCATTCTCAGTCTTCTATGAACTTTGGACTAAGCCAAAAGTTAAAGAAGACTCAACCTTGTTTGAAGGTTCGTGACTTCTGGTCCAATTCTTGTTTGGACATCGCTTTGAGACTTTTGGTCCAAATACTTAGTTTGAACATCACTTGGATTAAGTTGTTGAATTCCATGGGCCAAGTAATGACAAGTCCGAGAAGTAATCATGCCTTAGACCGAAAACTTCAAGATATGGAAGTTGGAAGTTTTCGCATGGCTTATATGTACGCGTTCATAGAGCATTCAATAGAGTTCAGGAGAATTCTTGAACTTGTATGTACGCGTTCATGAACACGTTCATACAGACTTAGCTCGTTCTCTGAAATGCCAAAAGCAACACATGTACGCGTTCACCGTTGGGGTCAATTTCAAGAGACAACTCAACATACTCTACCTTTACATATTATCACAAATGTGACAAATGCAAAGGCGAAAATCCTAGAATACCTTCGGATCATATAAACAACATCATAGACTATTGGTATGATAGAAATGGTAACTATGATACGGAAAGGAAAAAACCTTTCTAACCTTCAGCGAGGACGTTATGATTTATCAAGTAGTAAGCTTCGGTCTTCGTCTTCATCAGTCTTCGTCTCGATTACCTAAAACTATACTAGTCTGAGGTTGTAGAGTAAACTTATCAAGGATTGTGTTTTTGTCTCATAAACTTGACAACTGACTTGAGATAGCAACATCAATGGGTTCAACCGAGCAATGCTCTAACATCTCCACTTCCCTTCGTGAAGACTAGCGCTACCCTGCCTCTAACAGTACGCCTAAAAGTATCCAAGTAATCAAACAAGAATACGATTGTGATTTCCTTTAGACTTAGAGTCATGGTTAATGGAAATCGATTTTTACTGAATAGGGCTTATTGATCTAGCCTAAACAGTTTTACCTCCCAACGCTTGACGAACTTAGTATTAAACCTAGTTCGTGTTTACGGAACTTCTAGGGTTTATGATACGAGATCTACCTTACGAAGTTTCTATCAAATATTGGTCGTGATAAGATTGAAATAATTCAATCGACCCAAGATACATGTTCGAGAATTTAACTTTCGACCTGTGCTTCACGATCCTCAAGTGAAGTCTTTCAATAGTCGTAGTCCAAGAAAAGGACTTCGAGATGATGACCAACCTTTATGCAAGGATACACAAATGTGTAGAGGATTGGAATTGTATCTTGCAGAAGGTCATCTATTTATATTGATCATCAAGGGAGGTTTTGCTTTAAAGTTAAACAACCTTGAGCAGGGCTCAAGCAAGTTCCGGATCTTAAAAGTCCATAGCTTGAATACCCAGTCTCAATCTTCTTCTAGCCTTTGGTTAAGACCAATGGCTATAGGAAGACTCACCTTGATAGAAGGATGGCAATTTAGGTTCAAGCTAGTTGAACATTGCGTGGATTAAGTATTTGAATTCCATGGGCCAAGTAATGTCTAAGTTCGAAAACTAAACATACCCAACCGAAAACTTCAATGGAAGTTTTCCATGGCTTATATGAACGTGTTCATGAACGCGACATAGAGTAGGTATTTTGGAGTTCAGGAGAAACAGAGAACTCGTATGAACGCGTACATGAACGCGTTCAAACACTCGTTCTCAGGAATGCCTTGTGCAACATGTGTATGCGTTCATGAACACGTAGACTGTTGAGGTCATTTCATGAGACAACTCAACTTACTCTCCTTGGCATATGATCACGAATGTGACTAATGCGAAAGGGTATATTCCACTTAAAAACCTTCGGATCATATAAACAAAATCATAGACTATTGATATGATAGAATGGCAAATACGAAACATGGAAAGGAAAACCTTTCTAACCTTTAGTGAGGACGTTATGATTTATCAAGTAATAAGCTCTGGTCTTCGTCTCGATTACCTAAAGCTATCCTAGTCCGAGTTGTAGAGTAAACTTATCAAGGATTGTGTTTTTGTCATCTAAACTTGACAACTGACTTGAGATAGCAATATCAGTGGGTTCAACCGAGCAATGCTCTAACAATCTCCCCCTTTGTCAATTTTAGTGACAAAACCATTCTTACATATGGATTCAAAAAGTAAAATCTTTTAGCCCTAACCATAATGTACTTGATCTTCTTGTAATCTTCAACGTCTTCAAATAAGAGTGTTCCTGCAAGTGAAGATTCAAGGTAGCGATAACAAACTTCAAAGTCACCACACATCTTGGTTCTAGAAGGACATAGTCCAACAAGAGTTTGTTATGCAATTGAGTAGTATATAAAACTTGTAAGCATGTTGCATCGATGCTTAAAGATACTACACAATTTGATATGTTCTCCCCCTTACTCAATACACTAACCTTTGCTTTGACATGACAAACACATCGATTTTCTCCCCCTATGACAATGTCGTAGACATTTGTCGTAGTAGATAAAAAGATTTTACTCCCCCTTACTACAAGATTTCTCCCCCTTTTTGTCACAAAAATAGACAAATAAAAATAAAAATAGGTATCCTCATAAAATAACATCAATTAATGTAGACAAAGGTAAACATACCTGAAACGAGAGATAAAAAGATGTAATTATCTCGCAATTTCCACAGCCGCACACCCCAAAAAAGATATTACCATGAAGCACTAGTTCAAAAGAACTCTCCCCCATTGTTTGGCATTCCAAAAGGAACAACGCGACGACCTTCCCAAGCAAGGATTTGGAATAAATTCTTGGGTGAAGCACAATTTTACAAGTAAAATTGCAATTATGTTTTTCTTCCCTAGCCAGTCACGGTCAAATAGGAATTCAAGGTTTAATCTTCCTAATTCTCAGAGAGTTTCGGTCAACCATCGCCTTTAGAGAAAACATAAGGTTACCCCTTCCTAGTGGTTGTAAGACTAAGAATTAAAGGTAAAGCATTTTATCCGGCGGAGTCCTATATTGTATCCTACGAGGTTCCTCCTTATCAAAATCGTCTCCCCTTAGCCATAAGAGTCAGAAGCGTGGATTTTGATAGTTCTTCATGAACTGCTTTACCCGAACGGGTGGTATGGCTAAAAAAAAAAAAGCAAGTTCACGATATATGCAATCCATTCATAAGGATAATATTCATAGATGAATTTTTAGGTATTGCATTCAAGCTAACAACTCATAAAAATTAAAAATCAAAGATGGCTTAGGCAGATTGCCTTATATCATGAAACAAATATTTCTCTCATCTAGATAATGTAAAGAAGAAAAGAAATTATTCTTCAGTTACCTCCTTCTCTAGTTCTTCATAGATAGTCCATTATCGTTCAATAACATCTACTCTTGAGGTGAGGTCAGTGATGAGATTGGTGAGGTTGTTAAGCTCCTTGCTTAAAATTTGAACGTGTTCGAAAACAACGTTTAGTTTCATATCAGACACCTTTCTCTGTTCTTCAGAAACACATGGAATTGCGTATTGAGCTAGCATTGCTTTGTTTCCTTGTGTCAAACTAGATTCACTGTCCGAAGATTCAATTTGAATCTTTTTACAAGAAGGTAGAACAACAGTCCATGTATTATCATTCATCTTGCAACTTCAGTTCCGTAGAAAGAAGTATTCCTTCTTTCAAACTGATTAAATATCCCTTCCTACTCTTCCCTTTATAAGGGTCAGACACAGAGTTTAGGTTTTTAAAAGGACAGGATATCGTTCATAACAAGTCGCGAACGTCCTTTATACAGCAGTTTGAGGTAAAAAAGGGTAATTAAGCTTAGTGTGACCACAAGGGTACATCTCATGAGACAATTTTTTACCTTAAGTATTAAGTTTAAAAATGTCAACAATATGATTTTAAGAGCATATATTCATTTTGGCTTGCTCATAGTAATTCCCATGGGTCATGTTCTCGACTCTTGCCTTAGGAGCCAGAGGTAGGGATAATTCTAGAAGTAGCACAAAACATGTTGACATACACATCGATTCATTACATTTTGGACTCTTATTTGTGATGTGATAACACCATTTGATAATGATTTTTTGTTTCGGCTCACCGCTCACTGCAATTCAGGAGGCGTAAGGTAGGTGCTGTAAGACAATTATGATAACAACATTGGTAATCATAAACCATCAGGACAAAGGATCACATAACCCTTTGAGCGTGGACACATCTCTTTTGGAGATCATTGCTCAGCAATTTTAAGAGATGATAGATTATTGTCTTATTAAAAAATAAGTAAATATTTGTTTATGCATGATCTTAAAATAACTTTTATACATAATCCTATTTTAGACCTTTTCTCGCTACAAGGATTACCAATAGCGAGAGTCCTGTCTCTTATTGAGAATGAGACGACATGGTCCGGTCTATAGGACCTCGTGAATTTCTCTTCTTTCTTTTAGATGAGATCCACGAACTGCTAGTAGAAGACATACCTGGATGATCAATCTTTGGAATCATGTCTGATAGATTCATCTCCATTGAATGAATGATTTTACTGCAATTTGAAAGAGACTTGTTAACATTTTTCCGAATACCAGAATTATCTTCAATGATCTGTTTGACATGACTTTTCTCAACCCATTTCTTTACAGTCTTAGGTGAGGCTGGCTTTTTAACATAAGCATTAATTGTAGGTCGAGATACAAGATCACGAAGAGGTCTCATGTGAGACAACTTCTTTGATGAAGTTCTACAATTATTCACTTTCTCACTCTCAATGAAAACGCCTTTTGAAGTGGACAAATTGTCTAATTTGTTTTTGAGTATTAAGATAGGTGCCTGAAACACCTACTCATTAGTACCCTATTCATACACTTTAGTTAGCTTAAGCCTCGTCCATTGGTTATTTAACATCGTTTTCTATGTTTGCAGGTACAATATCTTTAAATCATAAAAAAGAAAAAAATGCATGAAAAAGGAGTTTACTGATACATATACTTAAAGCTCATATCAATTCAAAGACTAGAAGAAACTGGTGGCGCTGCTAGAGTCAAAAGAGAATTTGTTTCTCTTGGTATTCATGACAGAGAACAAAATGGAGTTGTATTTGGACTAGGTGGCGAGATGGTTTGAAGACGATATGGGCTTGTAAAGCAAGCATTGGCCCATACACTTGCTAGAGGATTTAAACAGTTGGTGATCTCACCACTACGGTTTCGCACATGCACAGGAAGGAGGAAGAAATTCCCTTGCAAACCAGATAGAAATTAGGTCTTCACGACCAATTCTTCCCTCTCGTTCATTTCTGGTCATTGTTATTTGTCTTCACTGCTAACCGTGGTTCCATTAGAAGCTCAGTTCGAAATCAAGATGGTGCAGGAGCTAAATTACAAGAATTTCGTGATGATTAGGGCATGGAATTATGGCCGGAAAGAAGAGAATGAATGGGGTTTTCTGTTGTTGTGGGATTTCTGGGTTTCAAGTGTGAATTCACGAAAGGAATTTTGAGGTTGATACATCAATGAGGTTCCGGTATTGATTTTACAGTGAAATTAGAGCTCAAACTTGTGTAGATTTGGTACATTTTCTGATGATAAAAAAAAAGGTTTGCTGGTTGATTTATAGGAGAGCTGCTAGCTGAAATATACGGTGATGTTGGTGATTTGATGTGTCGATTTATTGTGGACACAAGAGAGTACATGGTGCTAACTCATGGAGAACTATATCTCGGGTTTGGGTTATGTACTGTTGAGTGCAGACACAGAGAAATAAGATGTTGCTTCACAAGGGGTTCCCACCAGTAGAGTGTTGGTGCAAAGTACCCACCGCCCACGTGTAAGCATCTGAGAAGTGGAAGTAGGATAAGCCAGGTGAGAGCGAAGCACTGAGTGAGATCCAAAGTTCCTACTACTCATCTCGAGAGAGAATACGGATGAAGGGCTGAGAAACGACCACGACAGAACTGATGGGACAAGTATCTCAAGAGACAGCTGTGAGGCGTGGGAAACATCCAACCACTTTCATTCAATGCGCGGTCAGAACAAGTCAGAAGTCAAGGGACGTGTGTCAAGTTCTCAGCGATGGAAACAAGAGAAAGCCGCACACAGAAGAAGACTTCAGTTGTAAGTAAGTGAGAGGCGCAGACTAAGAGAAGAGAACCGCACTACAAAAGGAGGTGTGAGGACCCCACCAGGTGTGAACGCAGATATCTGGGAACCGCCTTAGGACTCCTATAAATACTCAGCTCAGAGGAATGAGTTGGGGATGGATTTCAGAGTGCTAGAATTGGAGAGAGATGAACTAAGTAGTGAGCTCAGTGAGAATTATCATCAACATTATCTTGTAACCTTACTCAAAGTCATTTAAGACTAAAACTTGTATATTGTATTATGATTACCACCTTCATATGAATGATCAATTAAAGCTTTACAGAGGTAATTTAGTGTTCTTAGTTCTTTATGTGTTTTAACGGATGTTACTCTTTTATATTGAGGAGATCCAAGGGTTCAATACTATATATATCTTGTAAGTTAGTGACGTAAGACTATGATAGTTTTATGCACAAACACAGAGTATGGCTGAGTTCAGTGATTCTTTCAGGTTAGACTTCGAAGTCAAAGAGGAGAAGAAACTGAAGAATGGGTTTGATTTAGGAGACGGATTGGGCAGAGTGTGAGCACGAAAGAACAGTGAAGAAGGAGACTGTTACAATGATTATTGTGGTTGAGTTTCAAGGTTTAGTACGTGATTTAGATTCCTGGAAGTTTGAGGAACCATGGGTAAATGTTGAATGTTAATAATTTGCAGGGAAGGAAATCTGGAAAAGGTTAGAAGAGCTGAACACGGTCATCTCTGGCGATATTACTCTATGCCCAGAACCTGTTTGATATTGGTTCTGAATGAGCTGGTGAGTTGTTGTTGTTGCCGTGAACTGGTGGAGTTGAGCCGCTGTGTTGATTTCTGCGAGATTTCAGGGTCCAATGGCGAATGTTTACAAGGAGTTTGCTGGTTGTTGTTGTGGTGTGGTTCAAAGAGGGTTGTACCCAGGTTGCATGGTTTTGCAGGGATTTTGTTCAGACTCCTGGAAGAAGTATGAAGCTGTTGCGCTGGTTTATGTGGTGGTTTTTGCTGTGAGTTGAATCAGGAAATATAAGGCAACAAAGAAGGTGAGTGCGGGTGCAATATCTGGCTAAGAAAGACAGCCATCAGGCGATGTTAAGATTGACAATTTCTGCCTTTCTGGTGTTGGCTGCAATTAGGAGAATAAGATTTGGATTTGGACCGGGCTTAGGTGTTGGACAGTTGAGATTTGAGGCTCACCAGATGTGAAGGGATGTGGAAACAGGGGTTTACCCAGCACGGTTTTTACAGGAGTTTGGAGGGTTTGGAGATATAAAAGAAGAGGCGCAATATACATGAGAGATATATCTTTACATCAGTTGGGAGGCGCAGAAAGTTACAGGATTTTTGAGTTTGCTTTTCTTAATTTTTCTTTAGTTTTGAAACATTCTTTTACATAGAATTATGTTAGCTTTCAAGAACAACATGAGTAGCTAAGTTTTCTTTTCGATTATGGTTGATTTCAAAACCCAAAACATGGATTTATAATTGTTATTAAATAAACGTTTTCCGCAATTCAAACTTATTATTGTTCAATTTCTACCGTGCTATTATTGTGAGAAGTGTTAGTTGATTATTCAAGTTCGAAATTGAATTATCGATTAATAACTCTTTTGCTAGTTGAGATATCTTGCATCCGTAATTGTGTAGGAAATCGTAACATAAGTAGCAATATATTTGTGTTGATGAAGGGATTTTGTTAAACACACGTATGTAGAAGTCGACACTAGTGTATGAGTCGAGCTTATGTACTTATCACTAGGATCAACCTATCTCATAGAACCCATTGCATTCAAGTGAGTTGAATATAGAGAGCTTATTCTAGTTTGTTCACATGAATAGAATCCTAGGGAGAGCTTATTCCTTTAGGTGGATTTAGGAGATATACGGGATAGTTGAGCTTATAACTATTCTAGGGTTGTTAATAACGAGTAGATTGTTGAGAACGTCGATACACATCCATTTGATTCCTGTTTTGTGGTAGAGAATGACACCTTAATCAATGTTCCTCTCATATTTGATTACACCTTTACAATTTTCAGAAATATTGTGTTTCGAAAACAACAATCTTGATCTTCATAACAACTAAAACACACGCCTCCCCGTGGACTGAACTTGACTTGCTTTACTACATATTGAGTTGTTTAGAGTCGAGAAATTGTTCTTGATAGGATTGACACCTTATCAAAATTGGCGCCGCTGCCGGGGTGGCAGTGGTAGTTTGAAGTTGTTATTTGTTCTATTATTTCATTATTTTTGCTTTTCATTTCAAAATCAGATTATAACTTTCACTCAAGAATTTGTTTTCAGGTGCACACATAAATGGATCCACCTGTAAAGACACTCAAGGAACATGCTTCTCCTAACTTGGACCAGCAACCTCTTTGCATTGAGTTGGATGGAACCATCGAGTTGAAGCCTCAACACGTTCACTTGCTACCTAAGTTCAGTGGGATGGCGGAGATGATCCAAATCGTCACTTGCAACGGTTCCAATATGTGGTTACAAGTATGAAGCAAGCAACCGTGGATGCTGATAAAGCTTTATTGGCAGCTTTCCCATTCTCCTTGATTGATTCTGCAGGAGAATAGTTATATTTCCTCACTCCAGGAAGTGTAACAACATGGACCGAAATGAAGAAATTGTTTCTTGAGAAGTACTTTCCAGCTTCAAACGCGGCACGGATTCGAAAGGAGATTAGTGGCATTAAACAGATTACCGGTGAAACTCTTTATGAGTACTGAGAAAGGTACAAGCAATTGTTATCCAGCTGTCCACATCACCAACTTAGTGAGCAACTCATCATCCAAAATTTCTATGAAGGATTGTTGTCACATGATAGAGCAATGATAGATGCCACAAGTGGTAAAGCTTTACTTGACAAAACCGCTGAAGTAGCAAAGACTTTGATTGAGAATATGGTATCCAATTCTCAACAATTCTCCACCCGAGCTGATGTTACCGTGAAGAGGGTGAATGGAGTAAGTGAA
Source organism: Papaver nudicaule (assembly GCA_023529015.1). NCBI lineage: Eukaryota > Viridiplantae > Streptophyta > Magnoliopsida > Ranunculales > Papaveraceae > Papaver > Papaver nudicaule. The sequence continues at coordinate 13,066 of JAJJMA010005474.1, forward strand.
GGTTCTCATATTGATCAACGAATGAGCAACATTGAGAGGATGATCCAACAAATGGCAACAATAATTCTTCCTTAACACAACAATGAGATGGAGCAAGCAAATGCGTTGTACCAAGAACAACCAAGGCAGAAATACGATCCTTACTCCAAAACGTACAATCTAGGGTGGCGAGATCATCCAAATTTCAGTTATGCTAATCAACGTGTAGCAACTCCTAATCTTGGATATCAACAAAGTGGTAATCAGTTCCAACCAAGACCACAACAGGCCAGTCAAGGGCATTCTACGTCCGTGGATGACAAGTTCAACCTTATGATCGATGCAATGTATGCAAGAGATTTCGAAAAGTGTGCAGGGTTTCAATCAGTTTCAGCAGAAATCAGAGATGGCTATGAAAGACGTGCAAAATCAAATTAGCCAACTAGCTAATGATATGAACCGACTGAAAGCACAAGCAGCAGGTACACTCCCTTCTCAAACAGTAGTGAATCCAATAGAGAATGTCAGTTCTGTGACATTAAGAGGTGGGAAGAAACTTGAGCAACAAGAACGGAAAAATCACGAATCTGTTGTGGAACCCAAAGAGGATGCGAACAAGGACAATACAGCCCCTAAAAAGGCTGACTTGGTAACAGATTTTAATCTCACTTACATTTAGCTCATACAAGTATTTGCTAATCAATCCGACAGAGTCAGACTAGGTAAGTAGAGACACAATACTGTGGTGGATTAAATCTCATAGTACTACCGAGACAACATCACACTGCTATATCCAACTCGAAGGTTTTAGGAAAAATCTTATATTACTTAGAGACGGAAAAGAAAAGAAATCTCTAAGGAAGAAAAGAAAGCTCTAAGCAATATTGGAACGTCATAAATTCAACACAAATATCGCAAGCGATAAAGTGGAGTTATCTTAAGACACACTAATCACAAGTGATCAAGTCATAACGTAAAGCTCAAGTAGAGAGTTATGTTTTTGTCTTTTGTAGCACAAGTGTAAAAGATAATGGAATCACGTTATTTAGATTCACTAACCTCTTGAATGATGAAGCCGGATGTCTTCGTTTGATCTTCAGTCTTTCTTTAACTCTTCAAGTAGTGATTCCAAATCCTACCAAAATTTTCCACAACCTAAAGATAACTCACTCATGACTTTACCTAATGTGTGTTGTTTAGCGGTCGAGTTTTGATCACTAAATTTGACAACTAAGCTTGGCATACCAACACTTAGTGAGGTTGACTGAGCCATGCTCTAACAGATGTGTAGAGGATTGGAATTGTATCTTGCAGAAAGTCATCTATTTATAGTGATCATCAAGGGAGGCTTTGCTTTAAAGTTAAGACCAATGGTTATAGGAAGACTCACCTTGATAGTCCATAGCTTGAATACCCAGTCTTAATCTTCTTCTAGCCTTTGGTTAAGACCAATGGTTATAGGAAGATTCACCTTGATAGAAGGCTGGCAATTTAGGTTCAAGCTAGTTGAACATTGCGTGGATTAAGTAGTTGAATTCCATGGGCCAAGTAATGTCTAAGTTCGAAAACTAAACATACCCAACCGAAAACTTCAATGGAAGTTTTCCATGGCTTATATGAACGCGTACATAGAGTATGTATTTTGGACTTCAGGAGAAACAGAGAACTCGTATGAACGCGTACATGAACGCGTTCTTGTACAAACACTCGTTCTCAGGAATGCCTTGTGCAACATGTGTACGCGTTCATGAACGCGTAGACTGTTAAGGTCATTTCATGAGACAACTCAACTTACTCTCTTTAGGCATATGATCACGAATGTGACTATTGCGAAAGAGTATATTCCACTTTAAAACCTTTGGATCATATAAACAACATCATAGACTATTGATATGATAGAATGCTAAATACGAAACATGGAAAGGAAAACCTTTCTAACCTTTGGTGAGGACGTTATGATTTATCAAGTAGTAAGGTCCGGTCTTCATCTTCAATGGTCTTCGTCTCGATTACATAAAACTATCCTAGTCCGAGTTGTAGAGTAAACTTATCAAGGATTGTGTTTTTGTCATCTAAACTTGACAACTGACTTGAGATAGCAATATCAGTGGGTTCAACCGAGCAATGCTCTAACAAAGTGTATCATAGTAGTAGCCGTCAGATCTTAAGCCCGTACGTCATAGTAGCAGCCGTCGGATAAAATGTCTGTATCATTCACAGTTCATTTCACGAATAGTACAATTTTTCAAGATATCAGTTAATGTGGTTTTGATGCCGAGACTATTGGATTTATTTGCATATTCCCCATTTAAGTAATTTCCAAGTATAGTATATCTAGCCCAACAACACGCCATTAACTCATGAGATAAGGGTTGCACATAAAATTTACTCACACACACAAGCAATCGAGGAGGGTCCCTTTGGAATTTTTCCCCGAGACCAAGTGGTGAAGACGAAAGACCCAAAGCTTATTTCTTAGCAATCTTCAAAGTTACTAATAAAATGCAAACAAACAGACGTGGTAATTATTGGGATGTCTCACTCCACATGATGTTGCTGCAAAGTCAGCAGGTGGTGCTTCCTCTTTCTATCTAGGAAACATCAAATAAAACTCTTATGATTCTCTTCGTTTACAACTACCACCAAGATGCTTGCTACAACTCTTTCCCTCAAACTCCTTTTTGCTGATATATGTAATTGATGGAGTGAGATCAATTTTTTTCTTCAACTGAGAAAATGAAATAGTTGTTGGTTCAATTAATTCAATTTGATATTGTTCTTCTCAATTGAGTGAGCCCATTTGGAAGGCAAGATGATTTTTAGTTACTGCTGTTAATCGGTCATTCAATTTCATTTAGGAGGAAAACTCCGGGGAAACTTACAAGAGTAACAACTATATATAGACTCTCCCTAACAGCCTAAGGAGAGCCTAAAAGATGAAACCCTATACACGATCAGACTAGAGGTTACAAATGAGTTCTACTATCTGAGAAACCCTAAAACTAAAATACTAAAACATAATTTTGTCATAGAAACATGCAACTCTAGATCTTGCCTCTTAAGTCGAAGTTCTTAGTAGGTGAAGACTTCGACTCATCAGGTGGATCAGTTGTAGACATAATTCTCTGAGAGCGTCTAGTTGGAACAGTGTTAGCAGTTGTCTTTTAGTTACTGCTGGTATTCAAGTTGTAGGAGAAAAAATCAAATTTGAGAAACAGGTGGTTACTGAGTTGATTCACCGAGTCGAGCTCAAGAAAATGGGCTGAAACGGGGTTTGGGGATGGCGCAAGGTTGGGTGGAGATAACGTCTTCTTCTTCTTTTTCTCTGTTGGTTTATTTTCTTCTTTTACAGAAGTGAGTTTTACTTTGTTCTTGTAGAGAAAACCGACTTTGAAAGTGTAAAATTAAACTCTTATAAAAGGTTCAATCGATGCAATGGTTACTTCTTTGTTCTGTTTAGATTAAATTGAAATAATTTTTTATTTTATCGACTCTTTCAAATGTATTTTTCAAAGTTAAGAATTGATTTTTTTTTAACGAACGATGAAGAAATTGATCGATTCTGATCGATTCAAAGGATGATTTGATGAACTTTGTGTTAGGGCATTGTCCGGTCAAGCCCACTAGCGTTGGTATGTCAAGCTAGTTGTCAGTTTTAGGTGTCAAAACTCAATTCTTGATTTAGCCTACTAGAGTTTAGATTTCGGAATTGGGATATAGACAAAGTAGTTGAAGACGAAGACTGTGAAGACAAAGAAGACATCAATTATTCTTCATCGACAAAAGGTTAGTAGGAGTTATGACTTTATGGATATTCTTCTATTCTACTTCATCTATTCTTTCGAAATATAGTCGACTACTTTAGTAGTGATAATAGCGATTGAGATCGTATTCTTGTGTAACGTGGCCTTGTGTCATGACCAGTGTTTGATCCCACAAATACTGTGAGTACAAGAATGAATGAGACAGATTCGGTGCCATGTGTCCATTGCAATGGTTTGCTTGCAAACTGTTAGTTGGATATGGATGAATCTAAAGGA
>JAJJMA010005483.1:0-24790 GCA_023529015.1 Papaver nudicaule
CATTGAGCCGAAAACCAGTTTTGGAACCCACAAAAATCACATTTTTTACGTGATTTCAAAGATTTGAGCATAAATAGAGGCATACATGACTGTTTTGTTGACTTGATCCGTGATTTACTGGCCCAAAGTGTTCATAATCTTCAGGATTGAGCTCCAGATTGTAAAGAATGCCATCGTTTGTGCCTATCAACTCTTTATCATTGAAGAAATTCTACATACCCTCATCTCCTGTAATGGGTCTTCGAATCTTAATTGGGTGTTGAGTAGAGGAATCTCCTACCTCCATTTTGGAGTTTGATTCACTCATTTTTGTTGAGTGAATCAAAAGTTGGGTTTTTCTCTCTCTCTCTCTGTTCTTCTTCTTCTTCTTCTTCTTCTTCTTCTTCTACTCCTCACTCAAAAAACACAAAAAGCACAAAAAACCTAACTCTAAAAATCCAGCCGATTTTATTCTTTTATGTAACTATAGGATTACACTAATTATGTTTAACAAAATCTTAGTTTAGTTAAACTAATCTAATTCATTATTCTAATTAAGTAGGGACATTTTGGCAATTAAGAAAATATGTGGAATAAGGGATTTTGGAAAAAGCTTTTGGATACCCCTATTTTATCTCATCAAAGGAATCTCTCTAATAAAACCTGCGGCCCCTAAAACAACCAGTATAGAAAGAATCGGCCATCTCTTACAGCCTACAGCTGCAGCCTGCAGTAGCCAAATATCTAGTACTTACACAGCCCCTTATGAGAAGAGGCTCGCAACTTACAAAGCCCACTGCTGGACACTTTACTACCGTGGGACTCATTTACATGTCATGACTCATATGCGCAACTATACATTTATCAATCATTGCCTTAGTTACTAGTTTGCTTGGTTTCTTGTCCAGCGCAATAGGATTTCGCTTGCATTCCGATTCGTACCGAAGATAATCAGACAACTGAATCCATATTTGATATCATGTTGAAACCTCTGAAACTCTCATGGAAAACCAGATTGTAAGGTAAGGGTCGTCAAAAATTTCTTAATAGCTGACCTAGAAATACCCATATATTGCAGGACTTTTGTCTGCACTTTTGACGAGAGAATAATAATTCAAATAAGTCGGTACATTATGATTATGTTGGTCGTTCAAAACTTCCTTCCCTAATTCTGCACAAGGATTCCCTTCTTGACCGCAACGCTCTTGTACTCCCTAAAGGTCATTAAAAAACAAGGTCTTAATGACATAGAGTGTGTTGCGGTGAAGGATAGCAGTGAGGGTGTAGGATAAGATGGTTGTAATCATGCATTACACATGTGTGCCAGTCTGTCTTTGAATGTGTCAACCACATGTGTGCCAGTCTGTCTTCACCGTGTGTGTTACACGTGTGCTGATACTTAGTCTTATCTGTTTTAATCATTGAGTATAAATGCGTGTCTGAATTTAGTGTGTCTGTAACTTTGGTGATTTTGAGAGATTAATGAAATGTTTTTAGTTCTGAGTATTTCTTGATACTGTTATCATGGTATCAAACTCTTGATACACAGTTGTGTTCGATCCTTAGGGATTCCATCATTTTTTTCCGCAGCTACATCAACTCTGAGTGTTGTATTCAATCGAATTTCTTCTCTCTTTTTCACCAGTTTCAGATCTGTTTTTGTTTGAATCTGAGATTCAATTAATCAAGATTTCTAATCTTGCTAGTATCTTGATTACTTTTTCTGATCGTATTGATCTTTCTTGATTAATTTCTCCTTTTCTGAATTTTCTATTTCAATTTTTTGAATTCAAAATGGCTCAACCGAGAAGTCTCTTTGATCTTCCACTCAATACCATCACCAACATGATGCCTTTGAAGCTGCGTGAGGACAATTATATTTCTTGGAAAGCTCAGATCATTCCATTGTTTGTCCGTTTTCAGGTAACCTCTTATGTTGATGGTACTAGTGTATGTCCTGCTAGATATATTGCAGTAACAAGAAATGGTGAAGTTCAGAATACTGTAAATCCAGCTTATACTACTTGGGTAGTAGAAGATTCAACTGTTCTTTTGTGGATACAATCCACTATTTCTGAACAAGTACTTGTTTATGTTACTGGATCTGGAACCTCTCAAGGATTATGGACCGCAATTGCAAATCGATTTGCACAAAGCTCATCAAATCATTCTATTCAACTTAGGACAAGGTTACAAGCAGTCAAGATGACAGGATCTGTATCTTCTTTTCTAATTGAAGTCAAGAAATTGCAAGATCAACTTGCTGCTGCTGGAGCACCTGTTTCTGACAATGAACTTGTTGTTTATGTGCTTAATGGATTGTCCTCAGAGTATTCATCATTTGCTACTGCTTTGAGAATGAGATTACCACCAGCTACTTCTCAAGAACTGCACAATTTACTGCTAAGTGAGGAAGTCTCCATCAACAAAGCTAAAGGAGAAGTAGATTCTGATGCTAAAGCTTTCTTCAGTCAAGGAAGAGGATATGGAGGCTATAGATCACATAATGGTGCATCCTCATCTAATTCTTCATAAACTCTTATGGTAGGGGTACTTACAGAGGAAGAGGTGGTGGTAGATTTCCTAATCCAACTATGTTTCACAAGACCAATGGAAGAGGTTCTGCTTCTGTTGAAAAACCTAAGTGTCAAATTTGTGACATCATTGGTCATACTGCAGTGACTTGTTCTCAGAGATTGAATTTCACATATCAAGGAAGAACACCACCATCTAACTTGAATGCTATGTTGGCAGCAGTTGACATCTTTGATGAAGAACCATGGTATGCTGATAGTGGAGCTAATAATCATGTAACTGCTGAACCTGCTAACTTGCAAGATGTAACACCTTATGAGGGAGCTGAAGTAATTCAGACAGCCAATGGAGAAGGTATGCCTATTACCCATTTAGGAAATTCTCTTGTGTCTGCTAATGATCATTCATTTAGGCTAAATAATATTCCCTTAGTTCCTAATGCTTCACACAACTTGTTGTCTGTTCATAAATTCACATATGACAACAATTGTTCTTTAACTTTGGACTCTAATGGTTTTTCTGTGAAGGATCTTACAACTGGGAAGATTCTTTTCCAAGGGCCACATAGAAATGGTCTCTATCCTATCAGCTTCAAACCAGGTCAATTTGCTCTTTCAAGAACTATGACTGAAGCTGAAATTCTTCACAGCAGATGTGGTCATCCATCTTTTCAAACTCTTCAGAGGTTATGTGCTCAGCTTAATATCTCCAATGTGTCTAATAAAGCAGTTTTCTGTACTCACTGCAAATTATGTAAAAGCCAAAAGTTACCTTTTCAGATGTCCACTAGTGTAGCCAAACAACCACTAGAGTTGTTACATATGGATCTTTGGGGTCCCTGTCATGTTTCTTCTCATTCTGGTTTCATCTATTATGCAAATGTTATAGATGACTTTTCTAAGTACTGTTGGATTATTCCACTTCATAATAAAGCTGAGTTTAAGTCTGAGTTTATTGCCTTCTTAGCCAAAATTGAGAATCTATTCTCTTTATCTGTTAAAACCATCAGAACTGATGGAGGTGGAGAGTTTGTGAATTCTTTTCTAGCATCCTTTACTAAGTCCAAGGGAATCACTCATGAACTTTCATGCCCTCACACTCCTGAACAAAATGGAGTTGCTGAGGTTAAACATAAACATCTTCTTAACATCACTAGAACTCTTCTGAGTCAATCCTGCTTGCCAACTTCATTCTGGCTTGATGCTTTAAATACTGCTAATTTCATCATCAATAGATTACCTAAAAGAGCTTTGTCATTCACATCACCATTTGCTGTTTTATTTCATAAGCAACCTGATTATGATTTTCTCAAAGTTTTTGGCTGTGAGTGTTATCCCTGGTTACAGCCATACACACACAATAAGCTGGAACCAAGGAGTAAAAGATGTATCTTCATTGGTTACAGTCTTGATCACAAAGGATATAGATGCCTTGATTCATCTACAGGAAGAGTATACATTTCAAGACATGTGAGTTTCATGAAACTTCATTTCCTTATAAATCTATAGTTACATCTATTTCTGATTCCATTGACCTTGAATTTTCTAAACCTGCTTCAGAGTCTACTTCTATATCTTCACAACAATCAGTCTTTCAGTTCCATCCTAAGCTATTTCTAGACCTATTATGAATGATCATAGCATGAAAACTAGAGGAAAAATGGGTATATTTAGGCCTAAGTCATATACAGCTACTAAACATCCTTTGTCTGTAGCTTTGAGGACTATTGCAGCTGCAACTGTGCCAACTTGCTTTACTCAAGCTAACAAGATTCCAGCATGGAGAAAATCTATGGTCAAAGAGCATGATGCACTTGAAGATGCTAACACATGGACCAAAGTTCCTCCTAAGGATGGTATGAATATAGTTGGCTGCAAGTGGGTGTTCAAGATTAAACAACATGCTGATGGAACTGAAGAGAGAAAGAAGTCTAGACTGGTGGCTAAGGGATACCATCAGAGAATTGGAGAGGATTTTGAAGAGACTTTCAGCCCAGTAGCTAAGCCAACTACAATCAGAGTTATTCTTTGCATAACAGTTCAGTTCAACTGGTACATGAGGCAATTGGATGTGAGCAATGCATTTATACATGGAGATCATAAAGAAGTGGTGTATATGCAACAACCTCCTGGATTTGTTGATCCAGAACATCCTGACTGGGTATGTCTTCTTCATAAATCCATTTATGGCTTAAAGCAAGCACCTAGAGCATGGTATGAAAAATTGAAGAATGCTCTGCTTCAGTTAGAATTTGTGAATTCTTTAGCTGATACTTCATTGTTTGTGCTCAAAGATAATAATCATATCACATATGTGCTCATCTATGTGGATGCCATCATTATCACTGGTTCATCTCCAGATTTGGTAAGACATATTATTACTGAATTACAGAAGCTTTTTCCTGTTAAGGATTTAGGAGATGCACATTATTTTTTGGGGCTTGAAATTGACAGAGAAAGGGATTCCATGTCTATCAGCCAAACTAAGTATGCTGTGGACTTGCTATGTAAGCACAAAATGGAAGGGTCCAAGCCCTGTTCTACTCCAATGGAAGCTTCAACCAAGTTAAGTGAGATGCTTGAGAACCCAACAGAATACAGGAGTCTTGTTGGAGCTCTTCATTACTTGACATGGACTAGACCTGAGATATCCTTTGCAGTAAATGTTGTTTGTCAGTATATGCAAGCTCCAAGAACTTCTCATCTGCTAGCTGCCAAGAGAATCTTAAGGTACATTAAAGGCACTGTTTCTCATGGAATTAAGTTCACTAAGGGCAAAAGTTTTCTTTTGGGTTTCTCAGATGCAGATTGGGCTGGAAACTTAGATGACAGAAGATCCACAGGTGGATACTGTATTTTTCTGGGTAATAATCCAATTTCTTGGTCTTCAAAGAAACAAACTACTGTAGCTAGATCTTCAACAGAGGCAGAGTACAGGACTCTTGCTCATAGTGCTGCAGAAATGGTATGGCTGTGTAAGCTTCTGCAGGATCTACATTTCAGTATTCCAGCTGCACCAAAACTTGGTTGTGATAACATCAGTACTCTATCTCTGGCTTCAAATCCTGTTCAGCATTCAAAGATGAAACATGTTCATCTTGATTATCACTTCATCAGGGAGTTGGTTCAGTCTAAAGCTCTAGATATATTTTATGTTTCTACTCTTGAACAGTTAGCTGACATTTTTACAAAACCTCTTTATGGGCCAAGATTTTTGCAGCTGAGAGACAAACTCAGGGTCTCTGTGTCAGAAACCATTCGTTTGAGGGGGCATAATGACATAGAGTGTGTTGCGGTGAAGGATAACAGTGAGGGTGTAGGATAAGATGGTTGTAATCATGCATTACACATGTGTGCCAGTCTGTCTTTGAATGTGTCAACCACATGTGTGCCAGTCTGTCTTCACCATGTGTGTTACACGTGTGCTGATACTTAGTCTTATCTGTTTTAATCATTGAGTATAAATGTGTCTGAATTTAGTGTGTCTGTAACTTTGGTGATTTTGAGAGATTAATGAAATGTTTTTAGTTCTGAGTTTATTTCTTGATACTGTTATCAGGTCTTGTTGCAAAGTCTTATCTAACAAGTGTATTATGAATGTTGCGCCTTCTTATACGCCAAAAAAACACAACAATTGCAATGCCTACCAGCTGATACACCAGGGACCAACCACTTATTAACATTCGGATTAAAGAGTTAATGATTCCCTAAATTAACATTTGCCTGGACCATCTTCTCTTTTGTTGAACTTTGGGTATATGAGGTACCAAATTTTTCTCGTGAAGAATTCATTGTTTTCTTTTCACCTCGGATTGGGAAGATCATTTCCCAAGTATCAATTTCAAGCGTCTTGCAAGACCTTTTTCGGATCATTTCCCTATCGAGTTATGCTCAATGGATTCGGATTGGGGCGCTTGCCCTTTTCGATTTCAATTAGCTTGGCTTGAAGGTACTAACATAATCCCATTAATGAAAGAATGGTGGGAATCTTTTTCTTTTGTAGGTACGGCGGGTGAATGTTTTGCAAATAAGCTAAACGCCTTAAAGGAAAAATTGAAGTTGTGGAATAGAGATGTTTTTGGGAGAATTGAGAGGGCTATAGATATGGCACTTACCACATTGGAAGAATTGGATGAGATTGATGATGATAGGGGTCTTACCGAAGTTGAAGAAGACATGCTTGTGACGGCTAAAGTGGAGTTTGAGATAGCTCATCGGCGTCAAAGTATAATGTTGAGACAAAAGTCAAGAATTAGATATTGTAGAGATGGAGATCGTAACACCAAGCATTTTCATCGAGTGATCAAGGGTCATAGAGCTTTTAACAACATCAACAACCTTCGTATTAATGGTCGTTGGACCGGAAACAAAGAAGAAATCAAAGAGGGTATTGTAAATCATTTTAAGCTAGCACTTAAAGAAATCTCTAACAACCGTCCAAGAATCAAAAATATGTGTCTAAGGCGTATTGATGAAAATGCAAGTATTTGGATGGAGAGGCCTTTTGGTGAAGATGAGGTCAAAAATGCAATTAAAGATTTGGGAATTGATCGTGCTCCGGGTCCGGATGGATTTCCTATGAAGTTCTTTATAGTTTGTTGGGATTTTCTAAAAGATGATTTGATGAAGGTTTTCAAAGAATTTCATGATCACAATGTTCTTCATTCGTCTTTGAAAAACAATTTTATTGCGCTTATTCCAAAGAAGGTGGGTGTAGAAGAAGTAAAAGACTTTCGGCCGATTAGTCTTATTGGAAGTGTGTACAAAATTATCTCAAAGGTATTAGCGGAACGGTTGAAGGTACACCTCCCTACCTTAATCTCAACATCTCAATCTAGTTTCATAAAAGGTAGGAAAATTCTTGATGGAGTTTTGATAGCGAACGAATGTGTGGATTCTAGACTTCGTCAAAAATTACCGGGGTTGGTTTGCAAGCTTGATTTTGAAAAAGCGTTTGATAATGTGAATTGGAATTTTCTAAATGAAGTCTTATTCAAAATGGGGTTTGGTGGTGTTTGGAGAGGTTGGATTAGAAATTGTTTAACATACTCAAAGTTCTCGGTTCTTGTTAATGGATCGTCTCATGGATACTTTGGGAGTGACAAGGGACTTCGTCAAGGTGATCCACTTTCCCCTTTTCTCTTTACTATCGTCGGTGAAGTCCTAAGTTGTATGTTGAGTAAAGCACAAGAACTTGATCAAATCTCGGGTTTTTCGGTGAAGGAGGAGGGAACAAAAATAAATCATTTGCAATTTGCCGATGATACTATCATTTTCCTTGATGCTAAGAGAGAACAAGTTGATGCCCTTCGATACCTTCTTCTTTGTTTCGAGCTAACTTCGGGTTTGAAGATAAATTTCTCTAAAAGTAGCTTATTTGGTGTTGCTTTCGAAGAGGGAATTGAAGATTTTGCTAATATGTTAGGTTGCAAGTTTGCTACTTTTCCTAGCATTTATCTTGGCCTTCCTTTGGGAGATAAGGTTGGAGGTACTCAAAAATGGGAAAAAACGCTTGAAACTTGTGCGAAAAGGATTGCATCTTGGAGCGGAAAAACATTATCAAGAGGAGGCAAGTTAACTCTCATCAAAAGTGTTTTGGCTAGCTTACCAATTTATTATCTCTCCATTTTTCTTGCTCCATGCTCCATAACTAAGAAAATTGATAAAATTGTGAGAAACTTCCTATGGGATGATGATCCTAACAAGAAAAGAATTCACAATGTTTGTTGGAAAATTGTTGTAAAACCAAAGGAAAAAGGTGGTCTTGGTATTCGTAGAACCAAAAAAGTGAACTCGGCTTTGCTAAAAAAATGGTGGTGGCGTTTTGGTATAGAGAAAGAAGCTTTGTGGAGGAAAATTATAGTTGAGAAATTTGGCGAAACAAACACCGGTTGGGAAACTCTCCAACCTAAAGGATCAAAAGGGGGTAGTTTGTGGTTCAATATCTATAAAGAACTTGAAGACTTCAATAAAAATATTCGATTCAAGATTGGCGCGGGCAAGGAAACTAGATTTTGGGAAGATTCTTGGCTTGGCGAAGGAAGACTTTGTGATATGTTCCCTTTGGCTTATGAAGCTTCAAGGACCAAGGAATTTGTGGTGGCTAGAATGTATGAAGTTGGGGAAGGTGGTATAAGGTGGCGGTTTATGTCTAGACAAAGATACTCTCGATCCATCTCAAGTGAAGTATCAACTATATCAAACCTTCTTTCTTCCGTCTCTATTCAAGAAGGGGTTCTAGATACCCGAATTTGGATTGGAAATGCCCGTGGTAAATATACGGTTAAGGATGGTATAAGGATTGAAGAAGATCATGATGAACCAAATTTCCCAACCGATGTTATTTGGAGCCGTGACTATCCTTGCAAAATCAACTTTTTCCTATGGCTCCTTTCTCATGATAAGATGTTAACGGCGGATAAGTTATTAAGAAGAGGTATGGAAGTCTCAAATTTGTGTTGTTTTTGTGAAGAAAGTGATGAAACTAGCGCGCACTTGTTTTATGAATGTTGGCGAACTCGAAGAATTTGGGATTACTTTGTTGAAGGAAGTCGTTCTCGATGGACTTATGATTCAAACGTCACAACTAATGTGAAGTCTTGGAAGATTAATTGGGGAGATGAAAGGCTAAGTCAAATTTGGAGCAACATCCCGGTTGCAATATGGTGGTGCATATGGAGAGAAAGAAATGCAAGAGTCTTCGAAAACAAAAGGAAAAATTTAATAAGCCTCATTAGAAACGTTAAACTTCAAGCGTTTTTTTGGGCCGAATCTAATACAAAGATGATGGGGTTAACGGCGAATATGGTGATAATTTTATGGGACTCTTTATTCCGGTTTTCTTGATGTTGTTCTCTTTTGTGTTGGGTTGCTGAATTTCCCCTCGGCCCCCTTTCTTTTTTTTGCTTTCGGTTGTATTAATTGGGTTGAGGTACCCCTCTTAAGTACCTCTTTTTCAATGAATTTCCTCTTTGACCGATCAAAAAAAAAAAAAAAATTTAATTTTTTTTTTACTGTTTCAACGTCAAACGGTGACAAAAGGTTGGTTGGGAATTTTCTTTATCTGATAAACGTTTGAATGCAGTACATGAGTCGGATATCAAAAAACAAATGAGAAGAAGATCATATAACTAGGTTTAACTAAAACAATCTTACACAAGTTTGTAATTTCTTTCGTGTGTTGAAAATGTATTACATCCAAAAACAAAAAACAAAAAAAAAACAAAAAAAAAAATCCTTTCCTGGTTACTGCGTTTTGGATGATTCGTGTTGAACGGCTTTCATGAGGAAACTATCATTTCCAAGTGCAACTTGAATCGGAGAATTACCAATTCCACGAGCAACAGCTAACATAATCTCTTTCATTTCTGATCTAAATTCTTCTAAATCAACCGTTCCACTCTTGTCAGAATCGAATTTCTCAAAAACAATATCATAAAGACTACTCATTTCTTCTTTGGTATTGCCCGCATCATTTCCCACGGCTAACAGGCTATCAAATCCTTTGCGAAGCTCTGAACGTGATAAAACTCCGTCGCCGTTAACGTCTAGATCTTTGAAAGATTCATTTATGCATTTCTTAAAGGCTTCTTCATCTTCTACAAATGCTTGCACGGTTACTCCGTTAAGAATCGCTACGCTCATGTTTCTCCTGTGCTTCTTATTTTCTCTCTTTGAAACCGTTAGAACCTGATGTATATTTGGAGAAATCAGAGATTTTATAAGAGAGGGTCGTACTTTTCTATTTATGGATTGCACGATTGAGTGATGGTCCAGTAATTGTGGGTTGTCTTTGCTTATTATTCTTCCAGCGAGCACATTCTATTCCTCTCCTTATTCTTTTACGGCCGGCCAACTTGGTTGCGTGCAAAGGTCATCGTCTGAAAGAATCAATCGTTCCTATAGTTGTTTATTGCTTTGGATCGGTTCAAACTTCATTTTTTTCGACCAACTTGGAGTAGACTTTACGATGCAAGGAACAAGAGCTGACGAGTGCTCTTTTCTTTTAAAACTGGGATGTTCCAAACTTGTTCTACTCATAACGTGTCCCTCGTGTCTACCGGCGCTGTCGTATGCAATGCGTTTTTGGAAGATTATTCAAGTTAGATTACTTACTTGCACACAAGAGAAAGAATAAATGTTCCAAACATTTCTTCACTGTCTGGTGTTCAAGTCCTACGGTTAACTGGATATGAGTACAAAAATGATACAGGTTGTTCTTTGGTTAAAGTCAAAATCAAAATGACCTCCCATAACTTGAGCGAAAATGTGGACACAAGTGAGAGAATGGAACCTTAGCTGATAGCCTAATATACCTTGTAAAGTTGGGTAATGATGTGATTTTGAATAAGGTTAAATTTACCTGGCAAATTTGGGGGCGAGCCAGTTTTTAATGGGGGCGAGCACTACTTCAAATATCCCACCCCAGTTTATAAGGGGTGGCTAATTACAACTAATTTATCCTAATCAGTTACAAATCATAATTACCACTAATTATGAACCCACTAATTCTCCCTCTCAATTTTCAGTTACAAAAAATCACTCCCACTCCCCCTACTCCTCCATTAACTTCCCACACCATCTTCATAACTTCTCAAAAAAACAAAAAAAAAAAAACCAAAACCCAAAAATCGAATTCGACCTCTTCATATTTTCTCAAAATCCTGACTTACTAGTCTCGAGTTCGAATTGAATTCATGGCTATCGACGGAGAAGGAGATGATTCAACAATTACTTACAAGAGGAGGAAAGAAAAGAAAAAATCAAATAACAACCGTGACGAAGAGGAAGAACAACCCGGGGAAGAATCTTTGGCGGAAATTCAGAGGTAAGTTCATCCAATCACTTTTTCAATTGTTTTAGATGTAGTTTGAATCGATTTGATAGGTTAGAAACCGTCAATTGAATTTACAGCATGAAAAATCGTCAAGCTATGAAAGAATAGCACGACGATTTTACAGTTTCAGAAAAAAAAATAAGAACAATCGTCTTGCAATTGAACAAAAGCTTGACGATTTACACAGTTTCAGATATAGTTTCCTAGTTTTGCATGCACAGAATCGTCATACAATAATACATTTCCTTGACGAGTTGCCCTAAATCGTCTGAATATTGTCCCACAGAAAAAAAATTAAGAACAATCGTCGAGGTTTTGCATAATTCCTTGACGAGTTAGTCACTATCAGATTAAATTTCCTATTTTTGCATGCCTTGAATCGTCATGTAACTATACATTACCTTGACGAGTTTCTTGAAATCGTCTCAATAGTGTCACAAAGCATGACGAGTTTGGACATAGAAAATTTTGGTTCTGTTCAGTTTTATGAGTAAATCGTAATGCTTTACCTTGACGATTTAGAGTGGGGCTTAATAAACTCGTCATGCATTTGTAAAATTCCTTGACGATTTAGATTGTTCTGATGAGAATCGTCATATATTCTTTTGTTTCCATGACGATTTACTGTGTCATTTTACTTGTTAATTGATTTGTTCTGTGTATGTATTAAGGTTGGAGAAAATCAAAAGGGGAAAAAGACCAATACCACCCACGGGTTCCAAACCAAGTCTTCGCTCTACCAGACAGCGACCCGTGATAATCCGTGAGCCAAACCCTGATGCAGTTCCTACTCCTATGGAGTTCGATGATGATGGTAATGATCCGAGGGCTGAAGATGATATTCCTCTCGACGTGCTCCAAGTGCAATTTGACGAATACGCAGTTGATGGGGTACAACCTAATGACGTACCCCAAGGTGATGAGGATGATGAGGATAGTCCTAATGATGATGAGGATATTCTTAATGATGATGATGATGAGGTCCAAGGTGAAGACCAACCCCAGGGTGAAGACCAACCCAAACGCAAAAAGAAAGCTAAAGCGAAGGAACCACACATTCCCGATGAGATTCTGATGCTACCAAAAGAACACGGACCTTACGGGGTACCAGCTGATGGTGGAGAGGTTCTTTTCGGATACAAAACCTCTTGGGCTCAAACAGTCTACGCTACCATGGTAATATACCCGTCCCTTGCTTATAATTTAAGATACGTTTAGCTAATTTGATTGTTATTAATAAATTTTTATCTCGTAGGTTCATTCGAATGCCACTAGAATATTGAGGCACCAAACGGCGTACCGCAATATGTCCAACTGGCCGCTTGAAGGTGAATGCGAAAGGTTCATAGAGATTGTTGACAACTCCGGTCTGAGGCCAATCGTGGATAACTCTGCTATCAACTATGACAGCGAGACAGTATCTGCATTCTGTGAGAGGTTGATAGGTGCATAAAACACCTACTCAAGAGTACCTTATTCATACACTTATGTCTAGCTTATGCCTCGAAAATTCTTTATTCTAATGATGTTTTCTATTTTGCAGGTACAATATCTATAAGTTACAAAAAGAAAGCAAATAACTACTCAAAGTTTTGCTTGCAAATAATGGAAGTTGATGGACAGTGAGATAGCAAAGATGGAAGTCATTGAAGAGTTTAAAGCTAAGGATTACTGGAGGCAGCCTTATTTAAATGGGGCAGCCATTTGATTCTTAGTGGAAGGAAGTTTACTAGAGCACTAGGCATCATATACTCAGGGCAGCCATCAGAAGTTCATTTAGGAGCAGTTCAGAATTTCCAGAGCAGACGCAAGCAGGATCAGGGCCACCATGCTCTATTCTATAGCAAGAACCAGGTCGTGTTTCAGGTCAGTGTTGTTCTATCTTTGCAACCAGTTCACCAGGTCTGCTGTCGAATGCCAAGGTTCGTGCATCGAGTTCACAACCATAAGTTCAGGGTAGCTTGCCAGGGCTTATCAAAGACAACAGAAGACTAGGTCGGGATTCAGTCATAGCCATGGGTTTGATGGCTCGTCACTGGGGTTAACAGAGAGGACGAAACAGAGGAAGTATTGCGGGTTGTACACAGATTTGGGTTCAGATTTGAGAACGAGAAAAAGAAGAAGAGTTGGTGCTGTTTGCAAACTGAAGAATGGGTTTGATGGTCAGACATTTGAGCAGAGAATGGGAACGGGACAAGAAAAGTGACTGTTGCTGTTGATTTTTGTGTGGATGCTGATGAAATTTCAGACTCTTGGAATGGATTCTAAACAATGGGTTTTTGTCTGAATGTGTGTGTGATATCAATTTTGCAGGGAAGGAGGTTTCTGCGGCTAGAAGAAACAAAGAAAGCTTAGTCTGTATCAACAACAGTACACGCACACAATGTGTTTGGGTTAATGCCTGACTAACCAGTTCTACAGAAGCTTGTGTTCTTTGACTGAACCATCACTGCCAGTGGCTAAACGTCGATTATGGTGAGTCTTTGAAGAGGGTTTTGCAGTGGAATTCGAAGCAAGAAGGACATTACAGGCCTGGTTGAGTCTAGCAGCAAAAGGAAGGCGTTTTAGGTGGAGTTTTAGGTGAGGTTTCGGGCATTGGTTCTGCCAGAAAAGTCAGTGCTGCTGCTGCTGTTGTGACTTTGTAGCCGTGGTTCGTATAATGCGTGAGGGTTAATTGCCACGGTTAAGACCTGAATTTGGAAGTCAGTAAGAGGAGATGAGGCAGGGTTTGATTCGTATTTTTAATTGGGTTTTGAGAGTAGTTTCTGGTCGACAAAACAAGGCCAATAAACTAACTCTGCCATCAGTTTTAGCCATGGTCCTGGCAGGTATTTCAGGTGGGTTAGGAGCTGGACTAAGAGGGCAACAGGGCAAGGAAGTTTGGGTATCAAGTTATTGCAGTTTTGGATACAATTTGAGGCCTGGAAAACAGCTACAAAGGGGGGTTTCTACCGTTGGATTTTATGATGAATGGCTGTGGATTATTGTGTGTTTTAGAGTCTGTATTGGATATGGAAAGAAGGGTGATTACTTACGGGATTGCAGGAGATTAAGGCTATAAAGGAAGGGACGCAGAAGACAGGAAAGGGGCATCTTAACACCAGTTTTTGAAGCACTTTTGGAGGCGCAGCTGAGGGGACTTTTCTGGACAGACAAAGAACATCTTTAACATCAAGTTTTGGAGGCGCAGTCAACAGGAAAACTGCACCGGATTACTGAGTTTGCTTTTCGTATCAACTTTGAGTTTTAACAACTTATTTTCACTCAAAGATTATGTTTTCTTTTAAGAACATGAGTTGCTAGTTTACTTTAGGATTTCAAAACTCCCAAGACATGAGATTTTAATCAATTTATGCAAGTTAATCTTTCAATATTTTTGTTTTGTTGATTGTCTTTTACTGTGTTATGACCATGAGATGTATGCTAGTTGTTCAAGTGGCCAATTGAATACCTTGTATGCAATTCTAATGCTAGTTTAGAGAGCTCTAATCCGTAATTGTTAGAGTAATCTTAACATAAGTAGCAAAACATTATTTGTTGCAATGGGATGTTGTGGACAATAGTGTGTAATAGACAACCCTAAGTTAACATGCCGAACTTGTGAGCATGTGGTTAGGATCAACCCGATTCATAGAGCATATCGGTTAATTACGTTACACTTTGAGAACTTATTCAAAGTGGTCTAATTGGCTAGAAACGAGTAGAGAACTTATTCTACGAAGTGACCTTGGAATCTATTAGACTAGTTGAACTTGTAACTTGTCTAGGGTTGTTAACAATCGAAATTATTGAAGATTATACTTGTATGATTACTATTATTCATGCTTGGTTGTGGAGAATGAATCTTTGATCAATGCCTTTATCATAATTTGAATCACAAATTTACTATTTTCTGAATTTTTGTTTAAACAACAACAATCACAATCTTCATAACAACTTGAACTCACACCTCCCTGTGGATTCGAACTCGACTTACTCCACTACTTCTTAATTGAATTTGTGTAATAGTTGAGATCATATTATTGATTGGTTTGACACACCATCAGAGGTATTATGCGGAGACCGACACCATGCACTTTGGGTTCGGGGAGATGGGGCTCACTCCTGAAGATGCTCATCATACTTTCCAGGTCAAAATTGATGGCAAGTCAACCAGTGAATGCTACGAAAGGCAACTCACTTTTCAGAGACTTCGTGAATTGTGCGAAGAGTTGTTTGGGTGGGGTGAGGACGAGGCGAACTCATGGTTTATGCTTGACAAGTATGACAAACCGAAGAGGGAGTTCAATCTGGTAAGGTTGAGGGCGGAGTATTCTGGGACCAAGAAAAAAGAAGAGGATGCTGGACTGGAAGATCATGAAGTAAGGGCTGCTGCTGCGGCTTATCTCTTATATGTCCTCGCTATTTGTGTATTCCCTTCGTCTGCCGGTAACAGGGTGAACGCCAACTACCTACAGCTACTACATCCCTTGGATGAGGTGAACCAGTACTCGTGGGGAACAACCATAGTGTCACACGTGAACACGGCGCTGAGAAAGGTATCCCGGCATAAAACTGCTCAATTCAATTGCAACACGTCTCTGCTGCAGGTAATATATGGTTTTTTGGTGGTTTAAGTTCGTACATATATATGGCATGTTGTTTATGTGTAGTTGATGCTCTTCACAGGTGTGGATTTATGAACACTTTCCGAAACTAATGGCAGCAAATGATAAGTGGATTGATCTGGCAAAGAAAGGGCAATGGCAACCACATCAACCAAGAGGCCAGAGGTACATGTTCACGGGGGATCAGCTGAAGGGAAAGAAGAATTGGTACCTTTTCGTTCGCCAAAGATTAGACAGCATGGAGGCACATGAGGTAGTTTTTGACCCCTACATGGACCATAGGAAGGAGGGAAAAATGGCACCAAGAGATCCAATTTGTATGTACAATGGTCCTTTGTGGCACCCCCTTGGGCATACAATGTACGACCCGAGCCGAATAATGAGGCAAGTCGGGTATATTCAAGATCGTCCACTTGACGAAAAAGGTGATGGAGCATTCAAAGTGGATCGTGATAAATCAGGTGCTGACATTGGACGTATCGTCGTAAAATACAAACCGGAGCCCTCTTACGAACATTGGAATGCATGGAGGAATAATTTGATAGACGTTTTGTGGGATCCGGAATGCATGGTGGTGCTTGGACATGAGAGCACAAAAGAATACATGCATTGGTACCTTGCATTCACGCATGCCAAAGTGATACGTGGGGAAGGGGAAGTCAGAGTCCCTCGTGGCCGTGGTGGACGTGGGCGTAATACCGTCCATGATGATTCTTCGTTGTACAAGTTATGCGTAAGTATACATTTCGTAATTCAGTTGTTTAAGATTCACACTTAGATTACTCAAACATCTAACTCATGTTTTTTTTTTATGATAATAGAAGGAGCGGTTGAAAGATGTCCTCAACTGGATGTGTTTGAGATCGGATAAAGGAAAGGGGTTGACCGAAGTTGAACTGAACCAACATAATCAACACATTAGGCACATCAATATGCCTGAGGCGGAGCACATGTTTGAGGAATTACGACGCAACACGAAGAGTCGTCATATTGAAACCAGTGACACTCAAGAGACTCAAGAGACAGGAGAAACTTCTAGACGAGGTCGTGGTCGTGGCCGTGGGCGTGGTCGTGGTCGTGGTCGTGGTCGTGGTCGTGGTGAAGGTGAAGGTGAAGCCGATGGGGGCAACAATGATATGGTTTAGTTTTTTCGTTTCGCACTTTGGTTTTAGTAGGTGAAAGAATATTATGTCGGTTTGGTGTGTTTGATACATTTTTCGTTTCCTAGGTTGACAATGGTTTTTTTTTGTTTTTAACGGTTTGTTGCTGACAATGGTAAATCGTACTTTGTTTGATTCATTTGTGTTAGTTTACATGTCTAAATTGTTTGGAAACTCAAAGAAAAAAATCAGAAATTCGTCATGGTTTATGTTCAAACCACGACGATTCCGACAACCTGTTTCCAAACAGCTGTTAATACACCTAAACTCGTCATGGTCATGATGTAAATCACGACGATTTGAGCATAACTGTTTTTTGTCAAATCTAAGTCGTCAAGATCTTATAACATAGTATGACGATTTAACTTGTTTTCTTGGCAGAGGGGTGATTCTTCTCAAAGGTAAGTCGTCAAGGTGTTATTACATAGTGTGACGATTTAGCAAGCAGTATTTTCGGGCATTTTAGATCTACTTCTTAAATCGTCATGCAAATTCAAAAACCTTGACGATTGTTCATCTCTACACGCTGGGTCGTCATAGACCATCATTAAACCTTGACGAGTTTTGGAGAATCGTCACAATATTATGTCATTTCTTTGACGATTCTGGGACGAAGCAATTGGGTTGAGTTGATTTTCGACAAATTTAACATTGAAGTGAGTCTTCCCATAACTGTTTTGATCTTTGAGGATCATGTTTGAACATTTTCGAAAACACATCGACAAATGGTGGCGGTGGTGGGGGGTGGAATTGGAGGCGGCGGTGGTGGTGGAAATGGAGATGGTGGTGGTTCTAATGGAGGTGGTGGTGATAATGGAAATGGAAATGGAGATGGTGGTGGTTCTAATATTTTTCTTCCTAACCAAGATGGTGGTGGAAATGGAGATGGTGGTGGTTCTAATATTTTTGATAATCAATAATTTATTTTCTAATCCCAATTACAATCTCTAATCCTAATTATGGTGTATAAGGGGTTTTTGAGATTACTTCATTGTGACCCTATTTTGGATTCGCCTTCGCCCCCATTAAAAACTGGCTCGCCCCCAAATTAGCCAGGTAAATTTACTGCATCGTAATCATCTAGTTCTATTTCCTCTTTCTCTCAAGTGCCTAATTTCATCTTTTGTTTGTTGTTTTGCAGTTTTCGTGATGAAAACCATCCCATAGGGGCCTCGTATAACAATGTATTATAAAAGTTAAACGCCATTGCTGTCGGTATCGTCATTCGGTTCTATGTATATGGTTCATAAACCGTCAAATTTCCATTGATTCCCAAGGAAAAATTGCCTGATTTGGTTACCTAATTTCTGAAAGCTGATTCTGGGGCTTCGGTTTTTTTTTGAAGCCCTCACTTTTACTTCAAATGTCCAGCCCGTCATTATAAGGGGTGTCAAAAGATCGTGAAATGACTAAGTTATCCTTATACTAATTTATACTAATTCTTACCCAAATTTACCCCCACCCTAATTACAAACATAAATACTTATATCCCACACAAAAAAAATCAAAACCTAAAAATCAAAACATCAAAATTTCTCCCCTCTCTTCTCCTCTCTTACCTCTCTTTTCTTCACCATTTCCTCTTCCACATTTCTCATTTTCGAGTTTTTGATCATGGATGGAACCAACACTGATGCAACAATGGAGCAGCAAAGGTAAGCATCCAAACCCACTCTTTTGTTATTGATTTTGGTGCTAAAACTAGGTAAGATTCACTCCATGAAAATAAAAAAACGAGTTCCAGAACTACTTACGTCTGGCTATTAGAGCCGTAAGTCCGTCTTACGTCTCGCATCTGAAGAACAGCTAGCCGTAAGTAGTTTGTTAGGTAAGCCATTAAAGCTTCAGATCCAAGCCGTAAGTTCAGTTTACTAGCCGTAAGTTAGTTACGTCTCATTTCGATACTTTAGTTACTAGCCGTAAGTTCCGTTAAATCAAAAATTTTGTGTCGCAAGATTACATGCCGTAAGTACAAACTTAGCAGCCGTAAGTGTAGTTACGGCTGCATATCTATTTGGCTTAGTAGCCGTAAGTACACTGACAACCAAGTTCAAGGGAATTCTTCCCCGAACTCCTCCGAAAGAGCAGCTAATGGACCGATAATTGACATGCTTAAACTCCATGAACTAGAAAAATGTCATTCATACATACAACATATGTGGTTTGAGTCCCTGATGTCTACAAATGTTTATACACTAACAGTTGATTTCCCGATTTTTAATAGCTCCGATTTCTTGCACGTTGATTGTATTCCAGGTACTGGTCTCATGTGGTGAACTGCAGTAGCTGTCGTGTCGCACTTAAGGTCTAAAAATTCTAGAAGTTGCCTTGCCTATCGTGGCAGTAGTTGCAATTGGCATTGTTGCAGCCGTAAAGCATGGTTTTCTTGCGTCGATGGCTGTACGGATTAGTATAGTCACCCTAGCAGTATTGTGTTTTGCTGCTTCAAAATGGCTTTCTCACTTCATCTACAAGAACTTCTATTTTCACGACTATAATCACGCTCTAAGATGATGTCGTCATTTTATATCTGTAAGTAACTATTATCCTTGCAACTCTATATAATTCACAACTTTTTTTAGTCTTCTGTTTCATCTCGAAAGCTTTTCCCCAGGCACAGGTTCCACAAAACAGGAAATCGAGATGGTTATGCAGGAAATGGAACTTACCCCTGCTGAATACAAACATGAAACGGAGATACCTATTTGCAGACAGAACCTTTATTTGATCTCTTCAAATAACCTTGATTATATATACAGAATATATGTAGTTAACTGTAACTGTCTTTTTCTCATATCATGTTTCATTTCTATGTAAACTGATAAATTTGCAGAAAAAATATTTGTATAGTATACTAAAAACTCTGTCAAAGTACTCTGTAGTCTGTACATGGAAGCATACTTTCATCTTTTTCTTGGGGGTGGGTATGTCATATGTGAATAGAGGATAGAAGAAAATCCTCGGCTCAAGATAACTTGGTACATGTCATTTACTTCACAAGAAAGAAAGTATATGGTAAATGCCTGGATTAGTTAACTAAAGTCAGAAGAATTGGGTCAGTAAAGGTTTTAAGTTTTGTTAGCAGAAAGATCTCGTGTCCAGAAACAAGATACCCCATGGTTGGTTACACATCTAGGCCACTGACAACCATAGACTTTAGAAGACCAATAGCCACACCTTAGGTTGGTTGGATTGAAAGCTTACAATAAAGACTTACGGCTGGAGAAACCAAATAAGTATGCAGCCGTAACTACACTTACGGCTGCTAAGTTTGTATTTATGGCCTGTAACCTTGCGACACAAAAATTTTGATTTAAAGGAACTTACGGCTGCTAAGTAAAGTATCGGTATTAGCCGTAAGTAAGTTACGGCTACTAATATTAACTTACGGCTTGGATCTGAAGCTTTAATGGCAAATTAACTTACGGCTAGCTGTTCTTCAGATTCCAGCCGTAAGTTCTCCTGGTTCACGAATTTTGATTTCATGGAGTAAATCTGACCTAGTTTTCAATACAAATGAGTGGTTTTAGATGCTTATGTTAGGTGCTCCATTGTTCCACCATTGTTGGTTGCATCCACGATAAAAATAAAAAAAAAACTTATAGCCGGCGGCGGCGGCGGTGATGGAGGCGGCGGTGACAGTGGCGGTGGAGGCGGCGGTAATGGTGTAAAAACACCATCACTTAATTATTTTTTGATTATCAGTTTAATCAAGTTTAATTTAGTTAATTATGTGGTAACTAATTAAACACTAAACATAAAGGGCAAATTTGGTATTAAAAAGAATTTTATATAGGGGAGAGCCAAATTACTTTTGGGAGACCAGATTCTGAGGGCTTCAAAAAAAACCGAAGCCCCATAATCAGCTTTCTAATTTCTACAGAGAACATTTCATATTTCGGGTAGTTTACCAAAATCCTGCTTGTGTCTGACTCATGAGTCGCATCACCATTAATCAATGAAATTTATGAATCCACCTAACAGTTGTATAATTGTGAAAATAGATTGGGTCATGCTTCAATCATGCTTATTAGCTCTGCTATGGATTCTGCTCCATGCTTACCATCTGTGTAGTGCACTCTCGTGGAGAATCGAGAGCAATGACATGCATTGTTTGCTACTAATATGAATCCTTCGGTGTATTATGGAGAAGAAGTTATAATCTAGTAACTTGCTACCAAACCTATGACATCTTATTTTCCATTCAGAATGGTACAAGATTTCAAAAGACAACATCATCCATGGATGATGACTTGAGATTTTACAGGCATTGGCCACGGTGTCTTTACTAAACATGGGAAAATACAAATGAAACCCAAATTATAATTTTTCGGTGGAATGACACACTAATAGTTATAGTTTGCACTAAAAGATCCCATTTCAAAGAGTATAATTTTGTTCCACGCACTCAGGTTGAGGTCATAAAACCCACACCTTCAAGTGGGTGCTTTGGTATCATTTAGTACATTTTTAGGGAAATAACATTGAAAATAACTAATCAAGTGCTGAGATTTATTCACTCTCATTAAAAAGCGGTTAACAAAATTGGACTCTGTGTTGCAAGTGCAATACACCAAATACCTACACCTGACGAGATGGAATTGCATACCACAACTGTAAAATGAGTTTTGCTGGTTATATAAGAGAAGATTGGCTATATAGTAAATATACAGCTTCAACATTGAAAGGAAGAAATGGATCAAAAGAAAAGAAAAGAAAATCTCAAAGCAAATGGCAGCACTCAAGCATCGACAACAGGTAAAGAAGAATCATACTTTCCAGCTTCAGGTACAGTCTTTCACGGGAGTTGCGAAATTTATAAGAGACTACTAGTGTATTAACTATTTATGAACAACTAAGACAAGTAAGACTTTGTATAAAAGAGGTTCTACATTAGACAGTGATTCCTCTGCTTCTCAAAATGATAATGTAACACTTCAATCTTTCATTAACTTGTCAATCAATTACAGATCCTCTTCCTATACCTCTACAGTCTCCTTTCTAGGTTCAATATAAAAAAAAACTCGTAATACCTAATCAATCAGAGCTAACTTTTGAATGTAAAAACTAAAAAGACATGTTCAGTAGTAGTGAAATATCAGCATTGTTTCTACCCAAACTATCCAACCAACATGGGTTATGCTTACCTTCTCTAGAAAGCCAACACAATGAACTATAACTTTTGGTTATGCTTACCTTCTCTAGAAAGACAACACAATGAACTATAACTTTTGGTTATGCTTACCTTCTCTAGAAAGCCAACACAATGGACTATAAATTTTGCACTGCACAGACGGATCCAAATGTTTTCCTGAAAAGTCATCCGACAGAAGTTCCTGATTGAAAAAAATAACCTTCTTCCAGAAAATCAAGCTTCAGAATTTCAACATTTAAAGGTAAAAGTCCTACCGTTACTTCATATTCTAACAAAAAAAGTATGTCATTTTGATGCTATAAGCTCATAAGAAATAAAAGACTAAAGACTAACAAGCGTTTAGATTTTCTTCTCTGTCTTTTCTTTTCTGATCAACCTTTGCTGAATCATTAATTAATTCCTTTAAATTTACATCAGTTTCACATGAAACTTAAAAAACCTTAAGATGGACTCTGCAGTTGATACTTATCCGAAGTTAGTTAAGTTTCTGTAATTGTGTTCTTCTGCATACTAGCTTCAAGAAATTGATCATCCTCACTTTATTATGGTGTTTTATTTTTTTACTTTTTTCTGTGTATGCTTATTGTAGGCAAATCCTTACATCTACATTAAGTGATATCATAATACTAACAAGTATGAATTTCATTTTAACAGGTTCTAAATCTCCCCCCAAACCCTGTCTTTCTCATCAGTGAATTTTACAATGGTACTGAAGCTGAAACAAAATCAAGGATTCAAATCCACAGATAAACTAAAACTAGTTCTGGAAACAACTTTATTTATCTATCCGTAGTTTGTAACAGTCAGTTGGCTGCAGTAACTTTGCACTAAACGGCTTGTTTTGGTTCACTATTTCCTTCAACAGAAGGAATAACGTAATTCAACAACTCTGGGTATTTGGCAGAATCAGTGAGAATCTTATGCAGCATCATGAGCTTGATTCATACAACTATGTTTGATTCACGTGTTTGAAGAACAGTTCTTAATGTAATAACCTAATCAATAAGTTAAGTGATATTTATCCTACAGTTTTCATCGATGTTTCTTCTACATAGACTGAATACATAATCTCGAAATAGCAGAACCTAAAAACTACAGGTATACCTTAATCTTTACCTACTACTAGTAGCATACTTGTAAATTCCAAGGAATACTCACACATCTAATCCAAGGTTTACACTAATGAAGCATACAACATTAACACATAATTCAAACAGGAAAAAATATGCTACGGAATTAAAGAAATTTCATGGTTTTATATTAAATGCTTTCAGTTAGATACACTTTCATGCGCAGCTACAATGACAATACATCAGAAGAAGGCTTACACATTTAAGGCTTTAATCCTACAAAAGGAAAAGGAGGAAGTCGTAGTACAGCTTCTTCAGTCTCAATTGGGTCAGATCGCAGTATCTAACAAACAGCCCGAACA
This sequence comes from Papaver nudicaule, assembly GCA_023529015.1. Classification (NCBI taxonomy): domain Eukaryota; kingdom Viridiplantae; phylum Streptophyta; class Magnoliopsida; order Ranunculales; family Papaveraceae; genus Papaver; species Papaver nudicaule. Next base: position 23,704 of record JAJJMA010005483.1, read on the forward strand.
AGCAAATCATAAATTCAAAGTAAGACAGTAATTTATTCCAAAAAAAAACAACTAGTAAAAGCAGTAAAGCAATAAATTTTCTAAAACCCTAATTACAAGAAATTAATAAAAGGAAATACATACAGGATCTCGGAGGACTGGTTTTGTATCATCTTTAGTTGGTCTAAATAGGGGCTTCGTTTTCTTCTGTTGAGGATTTCTTCCCTCGGCTTCGCACTCTTTTGATTTGATTTGCACCTCAGAACCTTTCATGGTGTTTGCCTTTGTTTTACCAGTACTTGTTATGTTAATTTGATACACTTCTCTTTAAAATGGGAAGGGCATTTATGTTATTTTATAGTGTAACGAGGGCAAATTGTCATTTGAAAGTGAAATTCTGTCTCTCTTGCCGTCATTTAACTATTTTAACCTACCTAAATTTGCCCCATGAAAAAATAATTCCGGCGGATGTTGTATAGTAAAATCGGAAAACCCCTTATAAAACAAGACCGTTTTACCCTTTCTCAATTAGTTGCTAATTAGTTGATTAGTTAGTTAATTCTGTTTATAGTTAAGTTAGTTTGATTAAAGTTAAGCTATATAGTTAGTAGAAAATCATTTGAGTGTGTTTATAGTTATAGAGAAGAAAGAGAAAAGGGTGGGAAAACTTTGAAAAACTAGGGTTTTTGTGAAAATGGTGAAAGAATACACCGATGATGAAGCCTCTAGTAGTGATGAAGATGTTGATGAATCACCAAACGAGTTTGATCTTGATTATGTGAGGGAGCAAGAATACATTCACAACCAAAACCTTCGTGAGAAGCTCGAGAGGGAGGGAAATGATGATTATTATCATGAAGTTCCTCAAAATAATGAGGTATAGGTGTTACGCAACTCGAATGGTGTTTGTCTAGCTTGAAATGCAGTTTGAAATTTTGTTTGAATGGAAAAAAGATCAAAAATTTTCCTCGGGTTTAGCCTTCGAAACCCAGAACCGTTGTATGATCAACAAATTATCAAACGATTGTTGTTCAGTAATAACAATAATCGTTTAAAGATATGAATTATAAACAACGATTCTGGATTTTTAATGGAAGCTTGGTTTGCA
>JAJJMA010005492.1:0-10315 GCA_023529015.1 Papaver nudicaule
TTATGCATACCCACTTATTTTACAAGTATCTTATTAAGTTTAGAGATGTTATAAGACTAACACCATTATATTTTTGGATCCAAGGTCTGAATCTAAATTGATATCTAACTCGAGCTGAGTCAGATACAATGACATTTGTTTTTCATTTTCATTTTACAGATGTATGACTCGAGGCAAACATCTAGTGAGCCCAATACATCTACCGGAGATGGTTGAATCAGGTATAAAATGTGGGTACATATTTGACGGGCTTCAAAAGTTTTTAATAACCAGATTTCCCAAATTTTGGGTAGCTTTTTAAATTACCGTAGTACCTGCTCTAACAGACACTATCTAAGATAGAATAGCACTCCAACAGTTCTAGACGAATCGACTGTTTAGACTCTCCAGAAACCGCACAGAGACACATTCAAGGTGTGGGCCCCACCACCTCTCTCTACTATGTGTGTGGTGCGGTTTCTGTTACGTTTTTTTTTAATGAAAATTAACTTTTATTAATCATCATCAACTGAAAGAAGCTTACAAGAATTGGATGGGAGCCTGACAACAAGCTGAGCTCCGATCCCTTTTTGAAGTACAACTTCTATCCTATGGAAAAGAAAATCCCCAACTACAATGTTTCCATCATGGCTAGCCATATAATTGTGCAATCTCTTCAGGAACTCCACTGTGTCACTACCCAACTCCCCCAAGGTAGAGAAAGCAAGCACACCCAGACCCAAGCCCTGAGCAGTACATTTCTCTAGATATTTGTATTTTTTTTTCCCCGCGGTCCATTAGGATTTGATGGTGCTCTGGATTAGATGCTAGATTAGAAATTCACGTCAGCTAGAACACCCTACAACTCTAATGGTGATTCCATAATAGAATTCCAAGCGCTGAATGAAACAACACAAAAGCGTTGAATGAAACAACGCAAATAATTTTTGGAACAGCGTAAAAGTAAAATTTTTTTGCTTACAAAACTAGATTCTATTTAGAATTGTAGTTAATCTAAAGAGAGAAGTAAAAAGTTTGATATACAAGAGTTTAATCAAAAAAAAAAAAAAAAAAAAACCACCTTAATAAAGAATTTATATATGTAAGCCCAATGTGGTATTTCTCAGCGAAACGAAGATAGCAACAGACAAAATTAGACAACTCATAAGGCGTTACAACTTTCCAAATTGCGAGTGTGTCTATTATGTTGGTTTAGCAGGAGGGCTTATCTTAATGTGGAAGGATGGCCTTAATCTAGAGATTATGAAGACTTCATCCAATATGATCCACTGCATACTTCAAGAAGATCCAGGTAAATCAGAAATATGCCTTTCCTGTGTCTGTGGATCTACAATATCACAATGAGATGAAAGATCAATGGGCTTTCATAAAAGAAATGGGAGGAGAAATGAACCTTCCATGGGTTCCTTTGGGCGATTTAAACGTCACTTTTGCAACCTCAAAAAGGATCAACTATGGAGCATCTACATCAAACCCTTCACAGAGCCAGCACAGAACTCCACAAGCAATCATTGAGGATATTCAAGAAGCTGGCTTGGAAGACCTTGGATACATTGGCAAGCACTTTACTTGGACCAGTAATTCATCAGGAACGGGTACCAAACAGGCTAGACTCGAAAGAGCCATGATAAATGAGGAATGGAGGCTGCACTTCCCTGACGCAAGCTTATTTCACTGCCCACAGGTTGGAAGTGATCACACTCCAATCCGTTTAGACACTGTTGGTGCTGCTGTAATACAAATAAAGGGATGGAAATACTTTCAGTGTTGGGAGGGAGAAGCTACTTTAAAATCTCAAATAGTTCAACTATGGTCTAAGTAGGTATTTGGATCTCGAGCATATCAGGTAACTCAGAGATTAAAATTCACCAGGAAAGGTCTCTCAAAATGGAACCGTAAGAAGTTTGGGCATATACAAACCAATATAAAAATTCTTCTACACACTACACCATATTTGGCTGGATGCAACAGCCAGTTTCAGTTGCGTAGTGGACTCGCAACACCAGCGAGCCGTTGCTAAACACGGTGTTTCTAAATTTAGCAACGGTAATGTTGCCGTTGCTTAATTCGGGTAGCAACTGTTTAGCAACGGCTGGAGTTATGTTGCTACAATTTTTGCTCGCAACAGTCCTCAAACTGTTGCTAATTTTTACCAAAAGTCAAAAAAAATAACCAGGTCAAAGAAGACCGACCTTGACTTTGACCTAGTCAGTCTTTGACTTGGTCAGACAAAGGTCAGTCTTGCTTGACCTGGTCAAAACAGTGATTCCCCAATTATTTACCCTGCAATTATACAAATTATTTCATCCTGCAATTACCCAAAACCCCCAATAAATTCTCTCATTCAATCAATTTTTCTGTAAATTCTTCACATTATTATAACAATACAGAATTCAGGTAAAATGATGGCAATTCAGGCAACAGGTAGAAATTAGGGGGTGCAAGCATGTGCAAGCAAGAGGTGTCGAAGATGTTATACTGAGAGATCCTCAAAGGGAGCCGTTGCATTTCCTGTTTAAAAATGAAATCTTTCAAAAAGTAGCAGCAGAATGTTACTTGAATTGAACTCCTTGAGAAATGACCAAGATCAGCAAACAGCGCTTCAGTACCTGAAATATCACTGTGTTAAGCTTATTATACTTGTGAGTTGTGACTGTACATAAACTTGTGTAAATACAAGTATCAGTTGCTCTTCCGCAAGAACTACACCTTTTGGCCCCAACAAGGGTTCAAGATTAAAACAATTCAGGACATTCTCCAAATCAGAAGATGAATATAGACATCCAGAGCCAAGCAAATCTACTAGAAGATAGAAAACTTACCAGCCATTTCTGTGAGAGATATCGTTTCTCTAACCAAATCTCGATGATCAACTCAAGCTCAATAAGTGCCTAGCTGCAATGAAGAGAAGTGAAATACAATTACTTACAAACTAGATTTCGGAAACTTCCACCGAAAATCTTCCATTAAGACTCAAATACTCAAAATGCACAACTCAAAGATTTACAACTCAAAGAGAGAAAAGTTTGAAACACACCAACACATCAAATCTTTGTTCCAACTAAAGAACATGAACATGTACATATAAAGCTTGAAGATAACAACGACTATCACATTTACTGGTAGTCTTTGTTTTCAATTGTGCCAAAACAAGATTAAACAACAGATTCTCTAGCCAGTTATAAAGTTCTACACAAACAATGTAATGAAACAAACAAGACAAAATCTTTATTAACAAGTGACGCACAAAGTGTGTCCCAAATGAGTCTTTCCAGAGCAAAATTACCATACAATTCAGCAATAAACCCAGTCTCGATCCCTCCTGTTATATGCATAACTATGTAAGTTTCCAGAAAAATATTGAAACACAACAATCTATAGTCATAATCTACCAGTAGCATTACCTTCTAGAACCTTATCAAGTTCTTTTGATCCCACTGTAATATGAATAATCTCAAGACCAATGGAACAATCTTCAAAGCTATGATCTTGTTGACTGCAACAGAACCATGACGCAGCCACCTATGATCTTGTTGACTGCAAAAGACACAAGTAAATTTCTCAACCAGAGATAGTACCACGAGTAATGGCCATCTACCAAAGCAGTATACATAATTCTTTTTAACGAAACTGTATTAAATTCCACCAGACAAGATGGAAAGGTAATTGGAAACTTTAGCAGACACGAACAAGTTCAAATAAGACTGAAACGGACTCTAGAGATAAAGAAACGAGAAGAAGGCAGAGGTGAGATTTCATACTTTGCTGGATTACTAGACTTGGCAACTAATCCTTTATCTATCAACCCCCCCATGCAGCTCCATCCAGTATACCACTGGTTACCTGAACTTCCAACTTGCGTGGGTTTGCCTTTTCCCCTCTCTGGCCTACAAGTCAAGTACTTCTGTTTCAAAATCATTTGTTTCCAACCAGACTTAATTTAAGTTTCAAACAACAAACAGAAACACAACAATATGCTACGACATACATAAGCGGCGCCGTTGAAAGTCCACTCGCCTCAGTGGCATCGATAAGTTCTTGTTTCTTCATAAATTCAGTTCCATCTAAAGTTCCTCTGACATACATCAAAAATCATTCATGTGAACCATTGTTACAAAAATTCACAACAGAACAAACAACCAAAAAAACATAAGAACATCAAATAAAATGAGAGATTTGGTACTTACTTATATAGGGTAATCAACAATGCATAAGCCACGGAATTCTTTCGTGGTAAATAAGTCTTTTTTCTTTTATTCTTTCCTAAAATTTTACAAAACAAGAACCCATTTTTAGACAAAACATACAACTTGAATGCCAGGAAACCAAAATGTTAATAAAAAAATCACCTTTTTGGGAACAATCTTCTTCTTCGGTTCGGAAGAACTCGAATCCGTCTTGAAAAATTCTCTGCATTGCTTCAGAACCCACTGTCCTACATCCCTGAAAACAACAACCCAAAACATTAATATCACCAATTAATCAAGAATCAGGAAAAAACTAGTAGTAAAGCAAGGGAATGCAAGAATCAAGTGAATCAACTGACTAAAACCAGACATACTAATTAGCAAAGGAAATTGTCTTACTTTTCTATTTGTAAGTTGTAATCCTCAAGAAGGATGAGGTCCAGGTTTTGGGATTTTCCCAAATTGACATCAGATGACATAACGGATTCAAGCATTGCCTTGAGTTTCATTTTCCCATCTTTAGCTGTGAATAATCTGAAATCATCAATGTAAAATTGTTAATTTAAGATCTAAATCTTCTCAGATCGAATTAAGACCAGAACACTTGATAATAATTGATACAAATCCAGACGAACTAAAACCCTAACAAAGATTATGACCCTAGAATCTAAATCTTCTCAGATTTTAATAGATCTATCGAATCTATTGAATCAAAGAACGTCTCAAGAGACCCATACCGTAGAACCCTAAAAGAAACAACTTTAAACTTGAAAAGAGAAACCCAAATCCTAAAACAGTTCAGATTTACTTCCTGTTCTCTGAAAAATGAATGAAAGAGCTGTTTCTCAAGAGACCCATACCGTAGAACCCTAAAAGAAACAGTTCAGATTTACCCAAACCCAACTTTAAACATGAATGAAAGAGCTGTTTCTCGATCTACTTCCTGTTCTCTGAAAAATCCTCTTGAGGAGTGATTTCTGTTCGCACAGCAGAGAAGAGAGAAAGATCGAAAGAAAAGAGAGAAATGAAAAAACCCTAAGTCTTTTTCTCCTCTTATTTGACCTCGACTGTGCTTTTTGGGTACACAGAATACCCATAGCTAAATCTGAGGGGTGCGAAAAATACCAAAAGTGTTACCGTGCACACACACGGTTCACACACTTAAAACCAAACTGTTGCCAAGTAGCAACAGAAAACCAACAGTTGCGTAGCTAGCAACATCAAACTTACCGTTGCTAAAATTTAGCAACATACCAAATACAGTTGCGATGTCGCAACTGCACAATTACCGTTGCGAAATTTTGTTTCTAATCGCTGAATATGGTGTAGTGACAGCAACTGGATACTATTCAGCAAGGGCCAGCTTCAGAAGCCACAACAAATGCAGCAAAAGATGTACAAGATCAAATTGAGAAATCGCAGCAAATACATAGTGACTTTTGGAGTCAGAAATCAAGGGACTCACATTATTTGGAGTCAGATAGGAACACAAAGCAGTTTCACATTACAGCTAATCGAAGAAGAAGCCGTAACAATATTAGTGCACTAATAAACTCTAAAAGCGAATGGTGTACTATTAGACTTGAGTTGGAAAATCTCCTCACAACTCATTTTAAAAATATTAGCTCAACTGCTTCTCCCGAAAAGAATCAGGAGATTCTTAACTGCATTCCCCAGTATATTACTGCCCAAGATAATGCTGAACTGTTGTGTGTACCAGATAGCATCGAGATCTTTCAAGTAATGAAAAGCGCCAGGCCCCGACGGATTCCCACCAGGTTTTTTCCAATCCCATTGGGATATTGTTGGCGAAAACATGGTCAGTATGGTGCAACAATTTTTCAACTCTGGATACATTCTCAAAGAGATTAATGAGACTAATCTTACTTTGGTTCCAAAAACTATAGAAGTCCACAAACTGCTGCAGAATATCGTCCAATTGCACTCTGCAATACGACATATAAGTTGATCAGCAAACTCATGGCTAGGAGGATGAAGAAAGTAATGGAAAAGGTTATCTCACCATTGCAAGCTGCATATGTATCGGGCCGCCAAATAAGCGACAACATCCATTTTGCACAGGAGATAATACACTCAATGAAGAATAAGGCAAAGAAAGATAGAAATGCTTACCTGGCGTTGAAACTCGACATGTCGAAGGCCTTCGATCGCATAGAGTGGGACTTTCTAATTGATGTAATGACTCAGATGGGATTTGCAGAAGAATGGTGCAACATGGTCAGGCAATGTATCAGCACAACACGTATAACGGTTATATTCAATGGGTCTCCATGTGAACAGTTTCATCCCACCCGTGGTATACGCCAAGGTGACCCCCTCAGCTCCTTCTTGTTCATTATTGTTATGGAGGCCTTCTCAAGACTTCTCATGGCTGCTGAACAAAATAAAGGTATTCAGGGGATAAAGATTGTGAGACAAGCACCATCCATATCGCACTTTCTATTCGCTGACGATTGTCTATTGTTCACTAAAGCTGATATGCATAATGTCAATAATCTACTTTCCATCATTGAGGTATTCAGCAAAGCTAGTGGACAAACCATCAATATAGGCAAATCAAGTATATACTTCAGCTCAAATATGCATCTTAGGCTAGCAAGAATACTAACAAGAAGATTACATGTGCAACAGATGAATAAAAATGAACGTTACTGGGCATGCCTTTAATACTGGGAAGATAAAAAGTTCACTCCTTTCTAATATGGTGGAGAATGTCGAAGCTAAACTAAATCTCTGGAGAAGGAAGACAATGACGGATGCGGGCAGAGAAATTATAATCAAGCATGTAACTAATGCCGTACCAATTGTAACGACCCGTCCCTCCACCGATACTGTCCCCACTTAACCACTGCGGTCATCCGGCAGTGTGGGGTTTTCAACGGGCACCGCTGCGGTCATCCAGCAGCAGCTTCCCGGGAGGTCACCCATCGCTTGACTACTCCCGCCCGAGCACGATTAACTGCAGAGTTTTTCCAACTACTGAGTTAATTATGCTTGAAAAGGCCTCGATGTTATGAAAGGGTAAACCATTACTTATATTCCATTGTTCGGCCAACCACCACCGAATCGGGGTATTACAATACCACCACCTTTAAATTGGAGCCGCCCTCGGCTCCGGAATATATCTTTCAAGCCCCAGACCTCCGACGTTCCCTGCCCCTCATGAGACGAGCTACCTGGCGCACAACCCGCCCAGCGTACTCTCCCACCCTCGACATGTGAACCGTCGTCGGCTCTGATACCATCTGTAATGACCCGTCCCGATTAAGAATTGAGGAAACATTTTTCTTTTATTAAGAATTCATATTGTAATACCTCGATTCGGCGGTGGTTGGCCGAAATGGAATATAAGTAATGAATTCTCCTTTCATAACACCGAGGCCTTTTCAAGCATAATCAACTCAGCAGTTGGAAAAACTCTGCAGTTAAGTGTGCTCGGGTGGGAGTAGTCCAGGGATGGGTGACCTCCCGGGAAGTTGCTGCCGGATGACCGCAGTGACGCCCGTTGAAAACCCCACACTGTCGGATGACCGCAGTGGCTAAGTGGGGACTATATCGGTGGAGGGACGGGTTGTTACAAATGGTATCAGAGCCGACGACAGTTCACCTGTTGAGGGTGAGAGAGTACGCTGGACGGGTTGTGTTCCAGGTAGCTCGTCTCATGAGGGGCAGGGAACGTCGGAGATCTGGGGCTTGAAAAATATATTCCGGAGCCGAGGACGGCTCCAATTTAAAGGTGGTGGTATTGTAATACCCCGATTCGGCGGTGGTTGGCCGAAATGGAATATAAGTAATGAATTCTCCTTTCATAACACCGAGGCCTTTTCAAGCATAATTAACTCAGTAGTTGGACAAAACTCTGCAGTTAAGCGTGCTCGGGCGGGAGTAGTCCAGGGATGGGTGACCTCCCGGGAAGTTGCTACCGGATGACCGCAGCAGCGCCCGTTGAAAACCCCACACTGCCGGATGACCGCAGTGGTTAAGTGGGGACAGTATCGGTGGAGGGACGGGTCGTTACACCAATACACTCCATGAGCTGCTTCAAGATACCAGACACTACAATAAGAAAACTAAACTCTTTACAAACTCAATTATGGTGGGGCAAGGATAAGAGCAAAGTCATTTGTTTTACTTCATGGAAGAAGCTTTGTCTGTCAAAAGAAAATGGTGGACTGGGTTTCAGAGATATGCAGACACTTAATCAAGCATTACTTGCAAGAGCTACATGGAGAGTCTGTACAAACTCAGATAAACAGTGGGTCAAGCGTTGAAAGTCAAATATTTTCCTAAGGATGAGCTAATACATGCAAATGCAAAGAAGAAAACGTCATGGGCTTGGCTGGGAATTCAGGATAGTGTTTATTTCATGAAAGAAAACAGTTATTGGAAGCTTGGAACTGGTGAACATATAAGAGTATGGCAAGACAGATGGGTCATAGGTTTGGATGGACCACCTCTACCAGTTGGTTCTACTGAAATAACAGATGAGATCAATTGGGTGCAGCAACTGATAAATGTGGGAACAAGTCAATGGAACTCACAATTGATCAAGAAAATCTTTAATAGTCAGACTACATCACTGATTCTTCGAATGAGAATTCCTAGATATGGGAAAGACAAACTGATTTGGAAACTAACTAAGCATGGAGGCTTCACACTGAAATCTGCTTACAACAAATTGCATGAGCTAAATTTTGCTCATCTAAATCAAGAAGTTAATATTGCAGGAACTGAAGTAAAATGGAAAGATATATGAATATCAAGACATGGCCAAGAGTAAAATTCTTTCTCTGGAAATGTCTTACGAATATACTTCCAACTAAGCAGCGAATTGACGATGTGCTTCATAGGTATGATACAGTCTGTCCTCTATGTAGCAGTGAGAATGAAGATACAGATCACTTGCTATTCAAGTGTTCTTTCGAAAAAGCAGTTTGGCTTATGATTCCTGAAGGGAGCATCATCATCTAACGGCAACCGGATGGTATGGTAAGTTTCTTTGTTGGCAAAGTTTAGATATTCAACAAGAGGAAAACGTTGAAGATTTAGAAGGGAAAAGGCTCAGACTTTTTCTCATTGTCTCATGGTATATCTGGAAAGCGCGCTGCGAAGTTGTTTTCCAAGAGCACACAGCCGATCCAAGAGCGTGTGCAGTAAAGACTATGAATTTTCACTCTTATATGGAAAAATTAGCTGCTAAACAACTTACCTTATACACTGCACCAAAACCTAGTCGACAACATATATGGCTTCCCCCTCCCGATCCATTTATTTCTCTTACTTGTGATGCTTCATATTCGAATGAAACCCATATTGCAGGCATTTGACTAATATTGAGATCTTGTGCAGGTCAATTCACAAGGTGTAGGGCAAAGTTTATTGGGGAAGCAGACAATGCAGAGCATGCAGAATGCTTAGCTGTGCATGAAGCAGTCATCTGGTGTTAGGAACTAGGATTAAGGAACGTGGTGTTCGAGACTGATCTTAAAGGGATAACGAATTTCTATGGTGGGAACCGGAACAATATTGCCTGGGAGAACTCTGATCTTCTATCCGATGCTGTTATTCAGCTCTCTTATTTTGATAATTGGAATTGTAGATTCCTAAGTAGGGATTATAATAAGCCAGCTCATGAACTGGCAAACTTAAGTAGGAAGTTCAGGATCAACCCAGATTGGTTGATGAACCACCTGATTGCATTTTAAATTTTCTGCCATTAGACCTCTGTGAAAATGTTTCTTCTTCTGCTAGTTAATAAAATTTCTTCTTTTAAATCAAAAAAAAAAAAAAAGGGTCAAAGTTTGGAAAATGGCAACACTTTTAGCTAGATTGAAATACCTATCTGGAACATAAGACTTGGCCTAACTTAGCTTTATCGATAGAACCCAGCTGGTTTTTTAATCAATATTATGCAAATCTTAATTTGAAAAAGAAAAAAAAACGTTAAATTCGGCACCATTTTGAACGCAAGTGGAATTTTGCGAGGAGCACTCACACACTTCCTTATTTTATATCTCGACAAGTTTTGGCCCCACGAAAGTGAATGCACTGAACTCACCAAGGAATCCAAAATTGACTCTACAGTCATACAACCGCAAATTTCCTAG
>JAJJMA010005494.1:0-23087 GCA_023529015.1 Papaver nudicaule
GACATCTATGTCTGTGAAGTTATCTTCATCACTTTTCCAATATGACCAAGGGGCTAGATTCCCTTTGACTTTGTTTGCATAAGAAATTTTCTGAGAATCTGAGATTCTCACATCTGATTCCTCCTCCATAGTAACATCTTTGTTGTTCAAATTATCAGAATCATCGGGTGGTTTTGCCCCAAAACCTCCCGGATCGAAATCTTCAGAGAAGTTTGATCTCTGTCGGTTGCAACTTTCCCCACGCACCTTTCCCAAGTCACTCATTCTTTTTTTTTTCCTAAATCTATCTTCTCTTTCATTTCTACTCTTCTTCTTCTCCTTTTATAACATAAAATTATTAACTAACATTAATACCATGCATAATTAAATATATTTAATTCTCTCCCTTTATTGCCACTAAGAAGATTAATTTCCTATTCACCATTTCATGCATGTAACTTGCAAAATAAACATAGTCTACCCTTTAATATTTTAACTAAATTGACTTTACACTTTCTAGTCCACAAACTAATCGAATTTGCATTTTTTATCTCTCACAATCAATTACTACTAATAACATTACTAAAACCATTATCTCCATTAACACCCACAAAATAAATACAATTAAACTTCATGCATTATTCTACTTATCCTCTAATCTCTATATGTTTTTCTTTTCATTTTCCTAAACCAATCCAATTTCCTTAATTTATTAAATCCCTAATAAATATCATTCAACATTACAATTACTCAATAACCATGCACTACAATTGCTTTCACATTAATATTCTCAAGCCAAAACGTATGAGCCTAGCTAACTTCCCATTTACTACTAACACTATATTAATAATAATCAATCTCTATTTCTTTGATATAATTTACTAATTTATTTTCCTTCTCAAAAGTCTTAATATTAAATATTAAAGTAGCTAATCCTCTACTTGACAAACTTTACAACTTCATCTCATGCAATATGAATTAATATATTAAATATTAATAACTCTTTCTATTTTTAAATTCTTAATAATAATAATAACTCCATCAAGTGTTGCACTATTATAAACACCACCCATACAAATGGTAAGGGCTAATTACTTGAATACTTAATTGGGCTATACATATTTTACACTATATGGGCCAGATTTGCTAACCTAAAATTGGGCTAAAAATACCGGGTATTACAAGTTTTAGGTGTCAAAACAAAATCTTGATTTAGCCTACTAGAGTTTAGATTTCGGAATTGGGATATAGACAAAGTAGTAGAGACCTTGAAGACGAAGACTGTGAAGACAAAGAAGACATCAATTATTCTTCATCGACAAAAGGTTAGTAGGAGTTATGACTTTTATGGAAATTCTTCTATTCTACTTTCTCTATTCTTTCGAAATATAGTCGACTACTTTAGTAGAGATACTAATAGCGATTGAGATCGTATTCTTGTCTACATAACCATGTTTTATGTTGGTATTTGTTCCCACGAATACTAAGGTTACAAGATGCGTGAGATAGATTCGATACCATCTTTCCATAGCAATGGTTTGCTTGCAAATCACTTGTAGGATATGGGTGAATCTAAAGGAGTACTCTTGAGCAAGAGTCTAGTGTATAGCTGAGGACGTAATAACACGTCTAAGTACTGGCCCAGCCCAGAACTTCCAACAGATCCAGTTAAACCCTAATTCTGAACAACGATGGTTCACGAACCAGTTCGTGAACAGTGACTCCAGATTTTTCTCCTGAGTTCCAAAACATCAACACGTACATGTACGTGAACCACAGATTCGATGTATCTGACCGGAATTCAGAAGGACGGTTCCTGAACCGTCCACGTGGATATTCTTCTGGAATTTCACACGGGTTAAATTCTGACTCCTTTATCTCTTTGTTGGACTTGGTTATCACGAAAATATCTTCTGTGGTCCATCTAACGATTCTCAAAGTGTCAATAAGATAAAGATTATCTCTGGTCTGTTGGATATCAATCTTGAAGTGATTTTGAGCTAACAAACCACTTGGAAGATAAATGATAAAGATTTCCAATTGAGATAAATCTAGGTTTCTTTGTGTGCAAGTCAAGTAACGATTTCATTTTACACGAGCATTTGTTAAACTTGTGGAACAAGTAACTAGTTGCTTTATTCCTAAGCAACCTATCTTATTGAGTACTATAAATATAGGGTTTCAGCACGAAAACCACAAGCATCAAGCATACGTGAAGTTTCTCTGTGGAATTGATCGTAAACTCTTTTCAATTAGGTGAAAGCTTTTTGTGGTATATTCATCCTCTATTAGGTAGCAGTTCCTCTGTGGGATTTACCTTACGACTATAAAGACTTCTCTTGAGAGTTGGGAAGCACAAGTAGGAGATTGAGACCTTAGTGGTTGAAATCGGATTAACCTGTAACCTTGGTTGCCTGATTACATTCTTGTCTATTCTACAGTCTTTTTCTTCTGCTATAAGAACATTCAAGAACTGATACACAACTACAGGGTTTAAGGAAGCAACGCAAGGCTGCACGACGTGTTGTAAGACCCAGTTAGCTCCAATTGTATAAGTTTATTAAGTGATTCTTTTTACAATTGAGGTAGAGACAAGTTTGGCATTGATTACTAGGTTTTCAACGTAAGCCCAATCTTGTAAGTAGATTTCCGTATGACCTGGAGCAATCCGAAGGAAGTTGCTTTACGTATGTCAAACTGATAGAGGACAGTTCAAACATACAGTTGATAATTGAGGTTGCAAAGCCAGAATTATTGACACAAGCCTTTAACAGCGGTTAAAGCAACTCTTAGGCCTGTCTTCGTCGCTCCCTTCGATTACGCCTTGCACACCTTCGTTGTTCGATATCCTTCTCGTGACAGGTTTGTGACTCCATGATTTCGCCCTTGATTTCGCCTATGCCCAAAGAAGTTGGGAACCTGAGTTTTTGATGTAATGTCGAGGCCACCCCCAGGAGTCTGTGCAACCATGGTCGTCCCAATATAGCGTTATATGGTGACTCGATATCTGGAACACAGAATGTGGTTCGCAATGTCATCAAACCTACATAGATTGGTAAAGATACGTGTCCTTTTCGTTTCGAAGCTCTGCCATTGAATCCATAGATTGTGTAATCGGATGCTACCAGCGTGGTATCTTTGAAGAATTGCCTGTAAGCCCCTCCGAAGTGAACATCGACAGAACTCCCTGGATCAATCAATATTTTTGATAATGACTGTCTGTTTACGATTGCAGTTATCACCAAAGGAGTGTTGCTCGAACCGTTCGATAATATCATCTGCTGAGAAAAATACTGGTTCTAACTGCCAGGGCTCGAATTTCCTCGCCTCCTCAACTATCATTATCTATTTTCCATCTTTGTCTCTTTGTGAATTCTTCCTGTTATGTTGCTTCGCGTGCTAATACTTTTTCTCGAATGTACTACTGAGTTGCAATAGATAGGGCGTAGCGTAGCTCCAGTTTGTGATTCAATTTTGATAAGCTACCTCGACGTCCTATGTTTGTGAAAGCGACCCTGCAAGATGTAGCCGACAAGTGAGGTCCACAAATTTATTTTTTTCGTGCTCCTATGGTCTGATATGTACGATGTAACTAACTCTGTTGTGGGAGGTTTTTCTTGTTTCGCACAATCCAATTTGGTTTCCGTTCTAAAGATCCTTTTATGATTATTCCCTCTAACCACTTTGATTTACCCAGATCTACCTTCCAAGTATGGAGGTTCTGGAAATCCTGTCCTAACTTTCTCGGAAAGGATACTGCTAGATCTGAAAGTTACAAAACTACTTTCCTGATATAGATTTGGTAGAAAAACTCTAAAATAACCCCAAACTAATTCCAGCAGCATGAATCATATGTAAGATATTAAGGGTAGTGCTAGAAGTTTAAATAACAAATTCCGAATCGAAAACCACTTTTCTCAAGATTTTGTGTTAATTCTTTTGTTCTTTTTGTGAAATCTTTATTGGAAAAAATCCTTTGTTCTTGACTAGATCTCTGCGTCTCAAAGCTTAAATTCCTTGAGAAAACATTGATCCTATCATTATGATAATTTAATCGAAACTCTTGAGTATGGTAAAGCTCAAGATCTTTAGATACCCAAGGTGGTGGAGCTTACAATAAGTAAAGAATTGAGAAATGAAAGAAATCTTGAAAAACCCTAAGAAGAAATTTTCTGAAAAATTTGAAAACCAAAAAAATCACAGGCAAACCTAAGTTGTTTTAATCAGTCCCTGTTTCTAGCGCCAAACTGTGTTGGTATAAAATCTGCATGGAGACTTCATACCTAACAACCATAAGATCAAGATATATTTCCTAAGATTTGAGAGATAATACTTATGACAAACATGAATCCGAGATCATAAGAACGGTATCGAGATTGATTCATGTACATATATATATATACAAACGAAAACAAGGTGAAGATCCAAGTATTTATTAAACTAGCATTTCTCTAATTACAAACTACATGGAAATTGTGCTTAGAGACTAGAGGAGATTCGTACTAACCTAATCTCACTCACAAGTCCTAAGGCTTAACAAAAATTCCAACCTTTACAATGGAAACCGAACTCGCCTTTTATAGGCCGAGTCGATAGTAGATTACAGCTAATAAAACAAAACACATAATCGTGGTGGTGTCAGTGGTTGTCGAATAAGTCGGTGGCCTTCGGAATGTTATTTGAGGTTATCTTGCTATTCTCGGAGTCTTATTTTCGACATCATCAGCCGAGGATTACCAATTTCCGACGTCGAGCTTTTCCTCTTCGATATCCTCCAGGCTGTCTCCCACTAGGTGCACATCTTTCCAAATATTTGATTAAGACAACTCAATGGTGTACGAGATCCTTCTAAGTTCAATTCCATGCTTCGCAGTTCCTTTCTCGTTATCTTACTCCTGCTTCCTAATCCCGACACATTTCTCGATGGTATTTTACCCTCCACAAAGGCCTTGGACATTATTCAGCAAGAAGATGTTTCTTTGGGGTTGCATCTCAACATCTCGAAAACTGAACTCTTTTGGCCTACAGTGGATAACAAAGGTTTGGTTGAAGGCGTTTTTCCGTCTCACATATGCCGCCCTTCAGAGGGAGTAAAATTGTTGGGAGGACCTGTTAGCCTGAGCCCCCAGTTTTGCAAGAATATGGTGGTTAACAGAGTTCATAAGACCACGGCCTTGATTGATGCTATACAGAAGCTCAAACATCCTCAGGGTGAGCTTCTATTGTTGAGAAACTTCTAGGGTGTCTCCGGGTTATACTTTGCTATGCGTACAACTAAGACTGAATATTTGGAGGAGGCACGAGTGGTTTTCGATGATCATCTCAAGCAGTTTGTTAGACATCTTGTTACCGAAGATGGACCGGGCTTTGGTCTCCTGCAATAAAGGCTTTCTACACTTCCCATCAGGTATGGTGGTTTAGGGGTGTATACCATGGAGGATACCATGCAATATTGCTATTTGGCTTCTTGTTTCCAGACCAAAGCTCTGCAGGAGAATATTTTGAGACATTCAGGAGTCTTCGGTTTGACTCCCAGTTTTGAGCATGCACTAACCCTATACAAACAGGTATGTGGTATTGTGATTTCTTCATTATGCATTGACCACATTGCCCCCATTCTATGAGTTCTTTGGCAATCAAATACTTCGATGCAGTGAAGAAAGATTTACCTAATCGGTTTGTTATGACGGAGCGTGATTCAGCCTTGTGGCAGAGTAACATGATCAAACATGCACAAGACTATTTGTTGGCCATTCTGATTGTTGGGCTTAATAAAAAACTTGGGCCTCGACATTGTATAGCTATCACGCGTTATAGACTTGGTATCCCTCTTTTCGAAGAAGGGGACACTTGCACCAGTTGTGGCAGGGAGATGGATATATTTGGGGACCATGCCTTGCCTTGCTCAAGTGGGATTGGTCTCAAGTATAGACATGATCTGGTTCATGACACCTTTGTTGATATTTGTTATCATGCTGGTGTCCCAGCTAGAAAAGATGTTGAATTGGGGTTCCTCTCAGACACTGGATTAGCTTTGAGACCTGCGGATATCTTGGTGTATAACTGGGATAATGGACATGATGTGTATATGGATATCACAGTTGTTTCACCTTTTTCAAGCGTTGGGGTGCGCGCTTTTGTTCCGGGCAAGGCAATTGAGGATGCTATTGATCGTAAAAAAGCCAAATATTTACAGAAATGTACTGCTCAGGGATTTGGTCTTGGTGTGCTGGCTTTTACCACTTTGGGGGAGATAGGTAGTGACAGTGTGGAGTTTCTGAAGAGATTGCAATTATTTGACTATCCATGATGCAAATGTCATAATGGGCGATTTTCTTTTTCACAGGATTGGGGTTGTACTTCAAAAAGGGATTGGAGCCCATCTTGTTGCCAGGCTTCCATCTAAAACTTGTAATTCTGTTGATTCTGATTCAGAATAATAATTGAATTTTCAATAAAAAATAAAATAAAATTTGCCAACTATGCTAGCACATCATGTTTTATACACAAAGTTATTTTCTATTTTGCCTCATATTTATTTACCTTAGGGTTTAATCCTTTATAAACCTCTGCTAGTGTCGATATTGTGAAAACCTAAGGAAATTTTCAAAACTGCTCTCACCATCTGGTGCTTAGTATGAAACATTATTGTTCCACACTATTTTAATTGAACACACCCTTGTAAGTACGCTAGGAGTGTAGAGTCAGTAATGTAGCAGAAGATGATACAGTAGAACCTCGATAAATGAATGACCTCGGGACTGGTAAAAAATATTCGTTTAGCGAGGTTATTTATTTATCGATAAATAAATATTTATTCATTTAGATATTAATTTGTATCAATATAAAAGAAGAGGTACAAATAAAATTATATTCACATTGGATACTTAGTGTCTAAAGAAATACTATATGGTATAATATTTAGCCTTTTTGAAGTCGACCCAAAATATGTTCAAAAACCTATCATTTCTACTATGACATGGTAATGTTCGATCTGAAGAAATTAATGTTCTGGCATGGTCAATTTGAAGAAGATATCCAAGAATTAACTGATGTCATTTCTAAATTACGCTATAGAAATGTGATGAAAGTGGACCATCTTTTGAATTATCCTAACGAAAACGATCCGGTTATAGAATCGCCTACAGATGAAAATATTATCGACTCAGTATTAAATGATGAGAATGATCATGAAGCAGATGATAATAGCGTCATACCAAATGTGTCATCATAAGAGGCGCTTCAAGCACTAGTCGCTAAAAATATAAAAATTGCTACAACCAGAGCAATATAATCCATAAGTTGTGTATGCATTGCAAAAACTTAAAGAGAGGATGCATTTTGGTTTAGGTGGAAGGAGAATCGATAGACTTTAAATGCATTTTTTTAGAAGAAATGACTTCTTATATGCAAACTGTTTTCTATATTTATCTATATATTTTTGTATTAAATATATGATTATTCATTTATGTTTTCGTTGGACATTTAAGGACTCAAAAAATATTATTCATTAATACATTTAGCGGTTATTCATTTAGGCTTCTCTTAAATATAGCCCATACATTTGTTAAATATAACCCAAATGCTTAAAGTCAAAATAAAAATCCAAACAAGCCTTAATTATTTCTTAACCATCAAACTCAAATTAATCCTTCTTCTTCCCCAAAATCAAAATAAACTCTAATTCTTCTTTAAATCCTACTTAAATTGTAATTCTTCCATCACTATTTTTCACCCTAATCTCCACTTCTTCCTTAAAATCAAACTAAACCCTAATTCTTCTTGAAATCCTATTTAAATTTTGATTCTTCTATTAATATTTCTCACAAATTTGTTAATTATAAACCCTAATCTCCACTTCTACTTTAAAATCAAACTAAACCATAATTCTTCTTGAAATCCTAATTAAATTGTGTTTCTCCTACCAATATTTCTCACAAATTTGTTAATCTCCACTTCTTCCTAAAAATCAAACTAAACCTTAGTTTTTCCTTAAACTCCATAGACATCATTTATGTACATTATTCTTAAATGGTATTGAATTTTTTAATCATGGTAGAATATTGATTAGTCTTGACACATATTTTTTTTTTGTTGATTTTAGGGATTTATTCAATTATAATTTTGGGCTATGTATAATTGTTATGTATATTTTTTTGGGTTATGTGGTATAATTATAAAGGTATGTTTGGTTAGTTTAAGCACTTAATTTATTTGGGTTATGAATAATAAATGCATGGGCTATATTTAAGAGAAGCCTTCATTTATCTACTTTGCTCAAATCGGGACCGGAGAAAAATATTCATTTGGTGAGGTTATTGTTTTTTTTTTTTTTTTTTTTGATAAATCTCATAAAATTTCATTCATGATAAAATAGAGATTACATGGATTTCAAGAACATCAAAATCAAAGATCAAATTACAATAAAAAGGTACTAACAAAGAGCATTCTGTGAAGAGAAGTAACGAAACACCAACAAGAGTACCAAACAACCCAAAGATTGAAGGAATGGTTTTTGGATTATAATCCAACAATTTTGATAGAGTATTTTCTTCTACAGAAAGAGATGCTCTCATGAAAGGAGAGTAATATGCCCAAAATCTTGAATCTTGATCTTCATACTTGAACTTCCACTTAAAATCTCCACTAAAACCACAAAGAAATGCCATGAGAGCATATAAAGAATCTCCATAAAGGAGAATATATAAACAAAAAGGGCAAAAAACCCACAAAAACACCATGAAATCTCCTAAAAGCAATGAAGATTGAAGCAAAAAACTAAATCAAACTTAATCTAAACTACTGATTCACAACAAAAGGGAAGAAATCTGCTCAGATCTAGCCCAAAATGGACTAGATTTGAGCAGTAAGGATTAATGGTGGTAGGAGTTTTTTGGGTTTTGAAAAAGAGCTCTACAGAGGAGAGAGAGAGGAGAGAAGTACAGTTATTTTTTGGTGAGGTTATTCATTTATTGAACATTCGTTTATCGAAGTTCTCCTGTATAAATAATACTGCGTTAAATATTCTGTGATGCGTGTACTGTCTCTCATGTGGTTCTCTTTATAAAGTATCTCGGATTCGGTTATTAAAAAGGAACAGCTGGCAGCGTAAAGAAACTATGACTTATTGACTTATGTTATCGTGCGAGAGCAAAAAGTCTTTACACGGACAACAAACGTTCTCGACTGTCTGCGATGAGATAGAGAGAGAGAGAAAGAAAGGGAAATACAAACGTTCGATTCAGTTAGGTTCTCTCTGTGTCTTTCTCTCAGCTGTCAAAAGCATTTGAAACTTCATTCCTTTTCTCTCTCTATATCTCATTTCTACTTTTCCGCGATCTCTCCTAGTCTTACTCACTAAACCTCCATAAGATCTCTTTGTCAACCACTACCTAGAGTTGACCTAGCAGGTTGTGAATGGATGCCATCAGGAAACAAGCGACAAAGCTAAGAGAGCAAGTCGCTAAGCAACAACAGGTACTTTTCTTCAAATTCTTACTCTTTTATTTTCGATCCAATGGAATTAACACCTGATTGACAAAAGAGATCTCCTTTTGCAAAACATTTTAGTTTATTTTTGAGAAATGTGTTATTTTGGATATTTTGTAGGTCAATCAAACTTAACCTTGATTTTATTATGTTAGTTTGTTTGTTGATTTGCAAGTTTTAGATTGTTACTTGTGTCATAGGTTTGGGTTTTGGCTAGAAATCCTTTTTTTTTTTATCAAACTGTGATCAGAATAAGCTGATGGTTGCATCTGTAGAATGTGTTCAATAGTTAGATGGCACATTGTAAAGGCAGCATCTTTTGGTTACTTACAAAGTTACAATGGTATTCAGCCAAGATGTGGTTATAAATAATGGCAATGCATCACTCTCAAGTGGCATGTGCCCCAATTCATTGCCGACTAGTGTAGGATTGTTCATAATCATGTAGTGTACAATCAATGTAGGATCAAACGATCAGTCTCTATCATTTCGTCTAGAGTTAATGACTTCGGGTTTAAGATTTACCCCATGGTTGAGACTTGAGAAAACTAGATTTTCAGCTGATATATGTTCAAATTCCCAGGCAAAGTAGGATAACAATGAAGATTGGTTGGTGGTTCACTTATTCAGAGGCCTCACTTCTGAGATTCTCGTTACAAAAGCTACCTATTTGGCTCTTTTTGGGAGCGAATCATCTTAGAATCGGCATGGATAACCTGTCTTATTCGGCTTATCTGAATATTGTAACAGGGGCCAAACTGTTGACATCATTAATTTAATTTCATAACTTATCCTGCTTATACCACAAATTTTTCTGAACAGTAGTTTACACTGCTACATTCTGCTTCAGGCTGTCTTCAAGCAGTTTGGGGGACATGGAGGTTCAGAATATGGTAGTGATAATGCAGATGTCCAGCAGCATCAAAAGCTTGAAAGGCTTTACATATCTACCCGTGCTGGCAAGGTTATTCTTCGTCCTGTAGTTTGTTTATACCTTATAGAATGGTTTCCCTTCCATCCTATAACTACTGTTCTTTATTTTCAGCATTTTCAAAGGGATATAGTTCGTGGTGTTGAAGGTTATATTGTTACAGGGTCCAAACAGATTGAAATAGGTATTTTTATCGAAGCTTTGCCTTTGATGTCCATTTCCAGTTTCCAAGTCTGGCATGCCCATGATATGAAAAGAGAACTTACATTATGACTTCACAACAGGTTCAAAACTGTCAGAAGATAGCAGGAAGTATGGCGCTGAAAATACATGTACCAGTGGCAACACGTTGTCAAAAGCTTCATTAAGTTATGGTCGGGCTCGTAGTCAAATGGAAAAGGAGCGCAGTAATCTGCTGAAAGCCCTTGGCACACAGGTATCCTTATATAAATTATGCAAACAGATGGATCAGTGGATGATGGATGTAATTTTAGCATATCCTATGTCGTTACCAACTTTCCGTTGAGGTTCATGATGTTATTATTGATTCTAAGGCCATCATGTTCACTGTGAATTTCTTGCCTCATCTCCATCTTTCCAATTACCCATCATGCTATTGGGAGGCATGCAGGTTCTTCTAGTAAAGATTCAAAAATAAAACGAATGGCTTGAATCTCCAGGTTGCTGAGCCATTAAGAGCAATGGTAATGGGAGCCCCATTGGAGGATGCTCGACATCTTGCTCAACGATATGATAGAATGCGCCAAGAAGCTGAAGTCCAGGTAATATTAGATATGGCATTTTCTTGCTAAGATTTTTTTTTCCTTCTTTGATGATCATAATCCCTTCTAATTGCTGCAGTGTAAAAAACTTCGTTATACTCCCCCGAAAATGAAATTAAAAAGGGGTGGGATGGGGTTGGGACTTCTTTTCTTGTAGCAGAAGTTTGCGGAACACTTGGTTATATTAGTTTCCTTTTCTATATTATATCATTTATTTTTGTTTCTCATACAATCTTTCTGCTCTCATCTTCGTTTTGACCTAGGTAGGCTATTGAGGTCTCCAAACGTCAAACTAAAGCGAGGGAATCAACAGTAAGTGCGGATTATTGTGTAAAACTTGAAGCTGCTGAAACAAAGCTGCAAGATTTGAAGTCCAACATGTCAATATTAGGGAAGGAAGCTGCTGCTGCAATGTCTGCCGTGGAGGCTCAGCAACAAAGGTTAACACTCCAGCGCCTTATTTCAATGGTAATACTTCTGATATAGGTCTACCTAAATGAATATTTCATAACTATCAGGACATTTATGTGAAAACTAATCCTATTGTTAATTTCTCCATTAACTGAAGGTTGAATCCGAACGCACTTTTCACAATAGAGCCCTCCAGATACTTGATCAGCTTGAAGGCGAGGTATGGGTTATGATTCCCTTTTGCAAAAGCACTCCATTACGTTTACAGTTCAGTAGCTTGAGTACTCAAGCTAGATCCTTTATGTGGAGTTTTAACTGTTTTTGCTTTGACAATCACGAGGATTTAACCATGACTCGGTGTGTATAGCAGATGGTATCAGAGCGCCAACGGATTGAAGCATCTCCCATGCCAGCTGTTGACAACTCTATGCCACCTCCTTCATATGAACAAGTAAATGGTGTATTTGCTTCATCTACGTATGATGGAGTAACAGACAGCATCAGTTACTTTTTGGGCGAGGTAATTGTTCTTTTCATGCCCCACAAGTCCATATGTTATTTAATCTTTTGTTAACAATATGTATTCAACTGCTCATATTCAGTCTCTTATTTTGCTATAAATATCAACTTTTTAGGTTGTACATTCATACCTAGCCGAGTCCAGCGTGGAGCTGAATTTATCAGTTGGTGACTACGTTGTCGTCCGAAAGGTGCATGATTTTTTGTGTATACAGTAGAACCTCTATACAAGAATACTCCATAAAGGAATAACCTCCATATAAGAATAAAATTTTCTAGTCCCGATTTTGGCTAGTTATGTTTAAGAATAAACTCCATATTGGAATAAGTCATAATTTTTTTCGGTCCCGTCTTAAGTAACCTACCTCCATATAAGAATAATTGACACTATAATATAAATAGTATAGGTCTTATCGTACATTAAAATTTAAGATGTAGAGATTTGTGTAACCATTTTTGTAAGATCTTTTTGATTCATAGTGGATTTGATGTTTTTTCTTTCACAATTGAGTACAAATAGCTTCACTCGCATAGTTTTGCGTATCAATTTTTTAAGCAATTGTTGAGTTTTGTGCAACTAAACAAAGATTGATCAGTATTTGTATTACTTAGGTATATTTTTGTTGATTCCTATGCATAGGTATAGGTGTAGCAAAAAAAAAAAAATTGAGCTTTCCAAGGTAGACCTCCACAATAGAATAACCTCTATATAAGAATATTTTTTCGTGGTCCCGAAGATATTCTTATATAGAGGTTCTACTAATACATAACTCTGGAGATTCTTTTTGTTATATTTGTGATTTCCTCATTTTTTTTGTTATTTGATGATTTGGGTTTCATTTCTAGCCTACCCTACTTGTTTGGGACTAAAGGCTTGTTGTTGT
This sequence comes from Papaver nudicaule, assembly GCA_023529015.1. Taxonomy (NCBI): domain Eukaryota; kingdom Viridiplantae; phylum Streptophyta; class Magnoliopsida; order Ranunculales; family Papaveraceae; genus Papaver; species Papaver nudicaule. The sequence goes on from JAJJMA010005494.1 coordinate 12,996, forward strand.
TGTGATTTCCTTATTTTTGGTATCAGTTGTTAAGATGAAAAGGGAGAAAAAAAGAAAGAAGAAAGAAAAGAAAGCAACTATGTTGAAGCTTCAAATATTTTTTACAGTCCAAAATCCTATTAGATTCCCATAGTTTGTAGCTAAAAGTAACCTACTTTGAATTCTTTAGGGAATATCCTCATCAAATATTCCAGAATATCTTCCCTTTGAAGTACCGCCCAAAACTATGTTAAAGTAGGAACCAGAGTCTAGACAGTACTGTGTATAGATTTGTGTTGGTCATTTTTCTCCAAGGAATGTAAGTAAATTTTGGTACCAAGTTTCATACCGTCTGACCTGAATTGCCACGTCAATATTTGTAGCTTTTGTGATGCGGTCCTATATTAATTATTGAATCTTGTAATGGTAGATATCTTGTCACATTTTTGTTTGTGAAACATCGTAACAGTCTCTTGCAAGTGGTATTCACAACTTCGTTAAGTCAAAACCTAGAAGCTATTACTGGGCAAGTTGTATAGTGACACTTAGCGTGATCATCCACATTTTCTTTTTGCCATCAGCAGGTAGCAAACAATGGTTGGGCAGAAGGTGAATGCAAAGGAAGAGCAGGTTGGTTTCCTGTCGGATTCGTTGAAAGACGTGAACGTGTTCTTGCGAGCAAGATGGCTGAAGTATTTTGATAACAGATCTTGCATAAACTTGAATTTTGCCAAAGAAGAAAAATGAAGAAAACTTGGCATTAATACTGCGTGCACATCTTCGATTTTCCTGTTCTTTTTCTTATCACTTGAAAAGGTAGAGCGCGCATGCAACAGTTGTTCATGTGAAGAGAATAACATACGTCATATGTGATATAAATTTAATGTTGTAAGTTCTTTTTTTTCCTTTTACATTATATTAAACCCTATAATTTCAGAATGTTTTACTTAGCTGAGATTAAAAGTAGGGAGTTATGTCAATTTTTATAGCTCCTGATCCCACCAAATTAAATTGGATCCAATCACAAACCACGAGAATATTTTCTCCAAGGCTGCGTTTGGCATGGAGGGAATTGAGGGTGGAATGGAATTAGGGAGGGAATTGGAGGAGATAGTTGCAATTATGGGTGTTTGGCACAACCTTTCAAGGGTGGAAACAGAATTCCTGTCAATTCATTTTCCTTCGGTCGGTGGAAAACAAGTTCGCACCACCCCCTGCGATTTCTATTTCCATCGTTTGTTTCCACCCATGTATAAACAATTTTTTCCATCCTCTCTCTTCTTTCTTCCATTTTTTTCGGCTCTTCCTGAGAACATAACAGAGCTCCCAGAACATCACAAATCAGGTAGCTCTTTCCTCCGTTTTCATCTTCAATATAGCTAATTTTCTCTCGATCTATCTTATATTAGTCGGATCTATTCTTTTCTAAAGTTTATATAAAACCCTAGATTTTTCTAAATTTAGGAATTTCCTGAAACCCTAGGATATATGTTAGGATTTCGTTTGCTAGTATTAAAGTTTAGGAACTTCAAAATCAGGTAATTTTTCTTAACTAGGGGTTTTAATTTTTCTTTGGGTAACTTCAATTATGTTTATTTGATCGTTTCTTCCGTCTTTATGAATGTTTTGGTATCTAATATGATTAAGATGAGTTGTGATTTGTGAATTGTGAAGATATGAACCATTTTTTCATGCGCATGTTTTTTTTTCTATGCCCAACTGTTGTTCGATGAATTTCCCAGTTGAATATGAAAAACGTATGAAGTTCGATGTGTATTTGTTGAACCCATGAAGTTCACCGTGTATTTTTTCACCCTATTTGATGAAATCTCAAAACTAGTAACCAGGGTTAGTAGTTCACCGTGTATTTGTTGGTAGTTCCTGTTAAATTGAGAGGTAGTTCTTGTTTTCAATTGAGAGGTGTTGTCGATGTAGTGGTAACAGATGATTTACTATATGGGTTTTACTTTCCTGCCTTATCCATGAAATCTATTGAGAAGTATTTGGTTGCCTATCAGCTCTTGGTAGACTTTAGGTGATTATGATGATTGTTGAGAAAGTAGGAATTTGATCAATTTGTTGTTAGTCATATTGTTCACATAAATTTTAAATCTTGAGCATCATTTTATCAGAATGATTTTTAAGTGAAATAGAGGCATGAAACGTCTGCGTTATTCATCAATGGAGTAGTTTGCCATAGCTAATTTGCAGCAACAAAACCACCGGGTTTTGTTTGATCTGCCAAATTCCAGGCTTGGTGTTTCTCGTGAAACCTGTACCTGATTCAGAGGAATCACATGGGTTGCTACTGTATTGGTGGTCAGAAGACCACAAATTGCAAATTACTAGTGTTGTTGTTATGGATAGTGCAGTATTTAATAGATTAGCATACAGTTTCACTGCATCAAGCCTTTTTTTGAAGAAGTTCTATTTGTTTCAAGCATATATATGCATATGTAGATAGTTTTTGTAGGCAGAAGGGTACGAATGTGCAGACTATGGATACCTCATGCTGATGGTCTTTGCTCTTGCTAATGCTTCCAGAGATACCCACACTAGTAAGGTCGGTGACTTGATTAATCATTGTTGCATGACTATTACGATGCAAAGGTCAGTGATATGCCTGCTCCCTTTTTGAGTGATATGCCTGCTCCCTTTTTGAGGTTAAATACATTCTGAACTACATTTATAATGGTCAACCTTCTTTATTCAAATGTAAGAGCTGCATTAGCTGTACAGTTTCTTTATAACAAAAGGATGAGTCATGTCACTTGTGTTGCTAGAAAACTATCAACGATCATCATCAAGAATCCTTTTAACAGCCTATTGCTGATTAAATCCACTCACCCAATTTACATAATGTCAACGTCAATAAGTACATGGACTTTTTACGTTTCTCTTTTTACAATCTTTAGGAACAGTTTCCATACTACTTTTCAGTTTTGTATGAGTTAATCTAGAGAATTCATACTTTAATATTTTTCGTGATGTTATGCTATGATACACCTGATTGATTCATATAGTGCTATTTTTCTTCTAGGGTCGGTTCGAGATACTTTTGATAGACCAAGACACAAGTTTACTACAACAGCAACAGCTGCAATTCCTATATTCAGTGCAGATATGGACGAGGGATATGGAGTTCAAGGACACCGCAATTCAGCCTCGAAATCAACTCTAGTGAAAGTATAGATCAGAATTAGTAAAGCTCAGATGTTGTGTTGCGTTTAAATGTAATGTAAAGTTTGTAGAATGTGGTGAATGTCTGTCAAACAACTTACGTTGAACGAAAATGATCACAATCAATATATTACCGTATTTAAGTATGGTGTTTTGTGTGTTGCGATATTTTTTTCTGAACGGTGTGTTGCGACTTATTTGGTTAGGTTTATAAGTCAACTTTGCATTCGAAAAGAAAAACCCAATGACTTCTCAAAAAGTAGAAGAAAAACAAAAGATTTTTAGATAGAAATGAGGTAGTTCCATCCCATGCCAAACACTTACAGGGGGTTAGTCCACGGAGAGTTGGGGGAGTTGAGTGTAGTTCATTTTGTACCCGTTAGTCGTGGGGGAGTTTGAAGGAGTCTCTCCAAATCCCCGTTAGTCGTGGGAGAGTTTAAAAGAGTCTCCCAAACTCCCTAGAAAACCCTGTTAGTCGTGGGGGAGTTTGAAAAAAATTCTTGAACTCCCTGTTAGTGGTAAAACCTTTTAATTCTAGGGAGTTGGTTGTTTTGGGGAGTTCTGGGGAGTTTGCAGTGTATTTTTGCCTCACTACAAATCTCTCAAAAGAGTAGAGATTTTGGGAGGGAGTTTGGTTAGAGAAAAAAATAGGAAGAGAAGAAGGAAACACGCTTCACAGTGTATCGCATAAATCATTGACACCTCAATGCATGTTCCTCTATGTTATTAGCCCATGATAAGGTTTGATACTGTTCTTCTTAGATTACGATGTCATATCATTTTAACTGTGTGACATTGTGCTTGAATAATCACCGACACCTCACTGCACTTTACCCGCACAAGAGACACCTTGTTCATTGTAATCAAAAGATTGATATATATATATAGACAGTGTTATTTGACATTAGCACATAGGATCTGTCAATGCATGTAAACTACTTAGTACATATATATATCGGTGTTTTGGATTGCGAGATGCAGATCCTGCTTTTGAGATTCGTAATATCGAAAATAGTAAATAATGTTTGCTTGTCTCATCCATTTTATGATTTCAATTTTTTTTGTTATGTTCTTACTGGAACTGGACTAATGTCTCATCTAGTTTGTGAGAGAACCAGTCATCCAATTACGTTAGGCTAGACTTACCATCCACTTGTTTAGAGTTATGTTACGTGTAACTAGTTGTTATATTGTTTAGTCTTTTGCTCCTCTATACTCCTTGTTGTACTCCTCACTCTTGATACCAATTCCCCTTCCTTTCGGCAGTCTGGTGACATATTTTACGGTCATAAATACTTTAGTTCTTCATCTATCTACTGTTGCAACTTCTATTGTACTGTCTTGTCTGTCGTTGAGGCTGTCTTTATAATTATCTGCTCTATTAATGTGTCTGCAACTTGAGTTACACAGATCATACATGACACAAACACTGGGAAAAATGTGCTTATATGTCTAGCTACTGATTTCATTGTGTGTGGGCTAACAGTAGTGTGAGTTTAAAGTCACTTGATGTTCTAGCAACAGCATAAACTGGTTTCATATAAAATGAAACAACCAAATGAAACTCCCTGAACTCTCTCAAACTCCCTTTAATAAACTCTCTCAGACTCCCTACACTCTCCCAAACTCCCTAACTCAAAACACCAAAATTCTCTCAAACTCCCTACACTCTCCTACACTCCCTCCAAATCCCCAAAAATTAAATTACACTCAACTCCCCCCAACTCACTGTGGACTAACACCCTGTTAGAATTAGATTTCCATCTACTCCCCCGTTTCTAAAACATAGGCACAAAAAACATTTTCCTAAAACATAGGAAACTTAATTGAACTAAAAATATTTCACTAGAACTAAATTTTTTTATATGATTGGTTTATTTTTAGTTTCATTAAGCCAATCATAAAAAAAAAATTAGTTCGAGTCAAATATTTTTAGTTCAATTAAGTTTCCTATGTTTAAGGAAAATGTTTTTTGTCCCTATGTTTTAGAAACGGAGGGAGTAAATTTTTCATCCATTTTAACTGTCATGTCAAACAACTAATATTGACCGGAGGTAGTTGGAATTGAAGGGAATTGGAATTCTAGGTAATTTCCACCGGTGCCAAACGCAGCCTAAAAGTTTCAATCTTCCGTGAACCAAACTCTATTCGCAAACCCTATCACTTTCTCCGTTCTCTTTCTCCGTCTCTTCTCTTCTTTCTCTATATCACTCAGCAACCCTAAGCAGCTGAATCCTGTAGTAAGTAAAAACATGATTCTATTCCTTCGAATCGTGCTCTTACTACTTATTCCTGTAATTCTTCTCTTCTTTTCGCTCATTTTCCTCTTCGTTCTTTTCCGAGAGATTTTTTCTGTTGTTTCTATATATTTTTTTTTTTCCTGATTGTTTTATCTCATGGGTTGCAGGAAGAATTGTTCCGGCTCGACAAAGGCGATTGCAAACTAGGTCTTCTCAACCCAGCAATCTAACTTCTTTCGATTTCAATTAATCTGTTTTGGTATGATTTCAATTGATCTATTTGGTCTGCTCATTTTCCCTTTCTTTTGATTTCGATTTTATTTAGTTTTTTTTTGGTTCTGCATCCGCAGGCAAGGGTTTATGAGGTTTTATCCCAGGTAAGTTTTTTATACTTATTAATTCAGAGTTTATCATTCCAATTGATCAAAAGCTAAAAAAATCTCAAATCTTTAACGTCCTATAGAGAATCGATCACTTGAAGAAGATAAAGATGTATCTTCATTCCAATTTTTCTGCACCAGTATACAGCTGAGTTAGCCTGCTTAACTGTGACATAAGGTTTTCTTGCTGATGTATATGCTTTTAATTTCACGGGATTAATGATCTTTATTCTCCACTTTTTGATTATTCTTTCAAATGTTCTATATTTTATGAGAACAACTACTCCAATCAAGCCAGGCAGAAATTCAGAAACGAACTCCGAACAACGCACTGCTCTTATAGTGTCTAGAAGGTAACTACATTTTCACTACACTCTTTTCTCAATAAGGGGTGTATATTTTCCATCAGTGCTCGAAACCGATATTAAAGCAGTCTGCTAGAAGTCTATTTCATACTTCCTTTATAGTTGATTAAATTGATATACATTGATATAGATATTTATGTCAAATATGCTTAGCTCTATTTCATACTTCCTTTTTCAGCCTTAGTTGTGATTACTTGATTTAGAAATAACCTTATAATGAGTCATCCTGTTGCATTGGTGATGGATCTTGGGGTAGGTTATACACGCCTAGCATCATTTTCTATTTTTGAGTAATTCCCTAGGAAAGTGTTGGCTCGGCACTTTCAAAATATAGCGAATGGATCTGTTTTGAACACAGACTTGATATTACTCTACATTGCTATCTTTATAAAAGTACTTAATTGCAAGACTCTGATACCTCTCTTCATGGGAAGCGATGTTGTTAAAATGGCTCTCGAGAAATGATCTGCATTGCAAGTATGACCTTATGTCTGCTTTCTTAGGCTCCTTTACGACTATTTCACATTTGCATGGGTATCTGGTATGTCATTAACTTTGACACTTATAGTTTCCAGCTTTTTAAGAAAGTGATATTTTTTAAAATATACAATCTCTTGAGTGGCTGTTGACCCGGTGCAGTCCTATCTAATAATATAATGGACCGTTTATACAGGTAGTTACGTGGATGTTTGGTTGTTTTCGCTGGGTTTTCCAGTAAAAAGATTGAATTATACTGGTAGACTACATATCTTGGGATCACTACTTTAATGAGTTACCTATTGGATATTGCTACCTCTTTGGTGGTTTTGTTTGTACTGGTAGACTAGATAATGTTTTTTCTAATTTCTTCATTGTTATTCCCAAGGTTCTGGGTACCTGTGAGGTTTCACCAACTATGTTTCCCCTAAGATTAGGTAGGTTGCCCTCTATGGATGAGAATAGTTACAAATTCTGGGCTGATTGCTCGGGAAACTTTATTGTTGATTTATGTTCTATACAATGACATGAGCCATCAAGAATGAGCCATCAAGACTGGATTCGTGTAAATTAGGTGACTGCTTTTGGTTTACTTATGTAGCACAACTGCGATCGCGGGAATTTCTAATCTGCTTATCACCTTTTCTGCTCCCCTTCTTTTCCACCTTCTTTCCAGTCACTGTTCTCATTCTGTGGCTTTTTCTTTCTCGCGATTCTTTATCCGTTCATTATAATTTTGATTTACGAGTTTATTTTATTTCTCGGATTTGCATTTTAATCAATTTCTTAATTGATTTTCTTTGTTTTTATATTGCAGGTGATAATGACTTAATTGGAAGATTGGGTTCTCTCTACACTTTGCAGTGGTGATGAAAACTATACAAAAGTTTTATAGAGAAGTTTGTATTTATGGTAATTGATTTCGAGATCATCATCAAATATATTTCAAAAAACACGAACATACCTATATTTCCAAATACGCCCACATATCTTTGCAACCACTGCAATCTTAGTTTGTGTCAGATTTGATACTATGGAGATCCGCTCTTCCAAAGGAGGTAAATATTAGTTTTTTTTTTTTTTTTTGTACATCGACGCTTTGTAACTGGATTTGCCTATAACTGTGTTGAAGTTGATAGTGCAGTAGAAACAAGAATTATTATTTGATCGAATAATGTGTTTTGATGTTTATTGGCGTGTTTCATTGCTTTTGCACATGTGGGTGTACAAAATTGAAAGCATGGCCAGGCAATGGGAATGAATTTGATTGCAAAAATGACTATTGCTGAGAAGTGAAAAGAGAACACGCGGGGCTGCTGTTGTTAGTGATGCAAGTCTGTATTTGGATCAATCCTTACGATGGGTGATGGACTCATTTATGATGGGTGTGTGGATGTTTTCTTACTGTTTATGTTTGCAATTATCTGCTTGGTTTTTAAACTTAAAACAGGTGGAAAAAAGATGTGCACCTTTGTTTCGGTGGTGGTCTTTTATCTCAAGCAATGCAAAACAGGGTTTCATAGAGAAGGCTAGGCAATCCAGTGAAAGAGGCAGTGGAAAGATGAAAGTCCTTGTATGAGAGCAGTGACGAAGAAACCTATACGGGACAATTAGTGTGGGGAGCTCTTCATTCAACAACTTGAGGTATGAGATTTAGAATCAATGTGTTTCCAAACGTCCTTGCATTGTGCAATGTAATTTATCTTGAAAGTATCTGGTGTTGCAGGGCATTTTTTTAGGCAAACTTAATATGCAAGCATTATAACATCTAATTCTATATAAAGGCAATAACTTTAGAAGTTACAAATATGAAATGATTTTCTCTTAGAATTCAAATCTAATTGTTAGCTGATTAAATCCGCAACTTAGTCTGATATCAGTTGAACCAAGCCTCATCATAAGGTATATTCAAGTCTACTGCAGCTTCATTGATATAAAGTTGTGTGTTTCTTCTTTAGAATCCCTCTGATCAACAACAACCAAGCCTTTAGAGTCGCTTTGATTGTTATACAATTTTTTTACCATTACTCTTTGGATAATATGTTAGCACATGAGCATCATCATATATGTAATCGTTGTAGTAGCTGTCTTAGCTCAAATGGAAGAGCACATGGTTCTTAACCATATAGTTGTGGGTTCGACTCCCACAGATGGCATTGTTATTTGATTAGGCTTAAACATTAATGCTTCCGATGACAATGTTAGCTTTCCATTACAGAATGTAACACAAGCATGAAGTTCTAAGGTACAGAAGGAGCAGCATCGTGTACAGATTCTTCTATAGCAAAGTTGATTTGCATTTTGAACTTGGTATGTTGTTACTCCACTAGCTTTTTAGCAGTTTCCTTTTTCTGTCTTCGACAAGGACAGGTAAATCTACTCTTCCAACGTAGCAAGTTACTTGATTCTCACGAAATTGATATGAAGTTGTAGGTACTCATATAGAGCTTAGTTAGTATTCTTACCCTTATTGGTTAGATGGAAGTGTTTGGTAGATTGTAGGAATTTGCAGTATAGCATTCCAACTTTTCTGACACAGGTACTTGAACAGGTAGACAGAGAAGAGAAGATTGGTAGATTGCAATTTCTTAAGAAGGGATAATCAAAAGATTCTGCACTCCTACAGCAAGTTTTGGTTGACCAGTTTTTTTGTAACTTATAAATTTGTATGTCCAATAAGCTGTTAAGAGTTTTTTTTCCTAGTTTTTTTGGGGACTATGGTGATTTAATGGGGGATGTGGTCCTCCAAAAATCGTCATGGTTTCCCTCTTTGTACTGTGACGATTTTCACAAATCGTCAAGGTTTTTGCTTTCTACTGTGACGATTTTTGGAGGACCACAGTCCCCATTAAATCATCACAGCCCCCAAAAAAACCAGGTTTTTTTTTTTTTTTATTATTTTTTTATTTTTTTTTTACCACTTGAGCAAAAACCAACTTTGTGGTTGAAATTTCAAAAAATGTTTATCGTGCTCAGAAGAAATGTCTACCCGAAAATAAAAATGAGGAATATTCAAGATTCTTTAAATTTCAAAGCTATTAGTTAATTAGGCTTTTCTTTTCTTTTTTGGATTTAATTAGCCTAGCAAAGTATTAGTTTTTCTATAAAGGACATGCTTTTCAGTTTTTGTGAGTGCTTCTTTTTCCAGTTATTTGTATTTGAATTTTTGGTAGCTCCATTATTTAATCAAAGTTTTAATGGGTAAGTTGATTCATAAACCGAGTAGTAGCTAATTAAAAAAATGGAAGACTCATGTAGTAATAATATTACAAAGTGAAAGGCTTATTTATATATATATATAATAACAGAGTTTTTTTAATTGCTCACATTCACCGGAGCTTCTGGTTAATTTTGGCCCCACCAAAAACTTTCCAACTTATTTTAAAATTTCACAATATATGATTGTATATAATATATCTCACATAAAATCTCAATATAATAAAATCTCATAAATCTTAATTTAATAGCAAA